>JBAMJV010006184.1:0-185722 GCA_037951105.1 Echinarachnius parma
TTGTATAATTTGTCCAATATGAATTAAGTGTTGAGGTAATTATTCCAGTTGCAATTAAATACTGAATTTCATATTTGAATAGGTAGATTCTGTATACTAGTATTAAACATCATCTGGTGATATGGGAAGGGTTGGAATTTGGCTAGATTGAGTAAATACCTGATATTGTATGGACATCCTATTGATTTAATGCTGAAACAAATGTCTGTGTTTAGTGAAACACCCCACGAGCCTCCTCTTTTCCACCAAATTTTCTGGTAATAATTTTTAATTTTGGGATTATATATCAAAGAGAAATGTGAGCTTTTATAGGTTTCTACAAGGTTCCCAAACTTTAAACATGATATCTCTAGAGTACAAAAAGTGACTTGGGCAATGGGGGCCCTTCTCTTTCTCAACTGACAGACATGTACATGTAAGTCTGTACATTTGTATACATGTAGTCAAGACCTGGGACACTGGTGTCACTACATAAGCCATCTTGTTACAGCTGATCACGAGGGACGAAGCTGAAGATGACAGATGCCCATATGCTGACAAATGTTAGCACAGATTATTTATAGCGTCTAGGTGTAAACATTCTGGCAAGGGCTGTTAAAGATTCACTCTGAGTTAATTACTGGGTGACCTATATTATATGTACCAGTTGTGTGTCTCTGCTGAGCTCGATACAGAAATCAGACATGCCTAGATCTATATATAATACATCACATATTCATGAATTAATGTTGACAGTAAGGCCGATGTTATTATAGTCATAGAGGTGTAAACATTCTGGCAAGGGCTTTAAAACATTCACTCAGAGTTAATTACTGGGTGACCTATATGGAGTGTATAGTATACCCCAGTTGAGTGCGTTTGTTGTATTAGATCATGACATTAGATCTAGGCCCGGTACATATGAGTACAACCACATTCAAACATCATGGAACCATGCAATGTTAATGATAGTATAAATATATATGCTGACCATAATCTCTTTTGTTTAAATAGAGGTGTCAACTTTTTTAAAGGGGCTATAAAACAATCACTCTGAGTTAATTACAGGGTGTCCGGGTGACCTACATGTATGTATGCCTGGGCAGTTGTGTAATCTGTACTAGTTGGGAATGTACATGACCTGCCCATATTTAAAGGAATTGGCAGGTATTTGCACTTTTGCAGACACTTTCAAATTGTCCCTGCATGCAGCTCAATTTGGAAACATGCATGCAATTTGCTAATGATTTTTTTTTATAAAAAAGGCCAGATAAATTAAAATTCAAATAACTAAAATTTAACCCCGTTTTTATGAACAATTGCTGAGGGTCTCTTGTTGGATATCCTTTTACTAGATAGAAATTCAAAAAGACGTGCAACATTTACATTTATTTCAATAATAATGAATTTTGAAATGTGTGAATTGTACACAGGAAAGGTATGAACTTTAATTTCGTACCAACATCATCCAATGTGTTTTCAAATTTTGTGTATGCAAATTCCTAACAAAAACCTTTCATTTTCAGGTGACCTTTTATTGTAGACCTGTGTGTGCTGTACAGGACTAGTTCATCATAATCATCAAAATTCATATTTATCACAAAATGTATAACAAAATTATATTTGCATATTATTTCATTATTTTTCTCTATCTTTCACTTTTGTTTCTTCATCTTGTAGCCTATTGCCAATCACCAGATGCAGGGCATCTCATTTGCATCAGGAGGTGATACGGTAAGTAAATCCTGTACACTGCAAGCATAGATCTACACCTACATCAACTTTAATAACCCATTGTCTATGCGAACCTGGCGGATCCTGTATTAAAGGGTACCACTACCCAAAAATAATATTCTTATTAAAGAAAGGTAACATCTTTAGTATTCCATTCCATCAACAAGTTCACAAAAATATGTTTCCAGAAAAAATATATAATTGGAAAAACGCATCACCATTCTAAAGCATGCGTTAATGCGGTCTGAATTGCGAAGACTAATGTATGCAGAGCACACGAATCGCCCGGGATTCTATTGTCTACAAACGTACGCGTGAATAGCATTGGCGCACTCGCAAATGTTTGGCCCGTATGGAACCAGGAAATAGTAGTGGTTCCGTAAGTGGTGGAAATTAATTGCTTTGATTATGAATTACACAACCCTTTGCAAAATGTTGGGTATCTATTTGAGATCACAAAACGGTACCAAAACATATAATAATGTGTTGTTCTTTGCCTGGTGGTCCCCTTTAACCTTATTGGGATTGCAAAATCTAGTGGGGAAATGTTCATGTATGTTAAATAGTTTACAGGGTAAGTAAAGCATAAGCTGAGCACATTCACAGTATATATATATATACAGGCTGTAGAGACCTTATTCATTATGCAGGATGTCTTTTTTCCCCCAAAAAAGTACATTAATAACTTGAAAGAATATAAATTACAATGTTCATGTATCATTTATATGATACAGGGGAAGTAAGCAGAAGCTAATCTCATTATACATTACATACATGTATATGATATCCAGGATATTCATAAACCTTTTAAAGCCAGATTCATGACCATTTTGCCAGGATATCCATAGTCTTTACAGACTATAGGCAACAGATTGATATGAATATTGCAGGATATCCCTTTGCCTTGTATACCAGTTACCTGTGGCCTCACCCACTCGTTCTACACTTGATCCTTTCTCATTTCTGCTTAATTGCTATTTTTTTGTTTGATTTTTTTTTTTTTTGAGGGGGGCGGGGTGGCTCAAATCATGCATACATGTATAAAAAAAAGAACAGTTTATACATGATTACACATACTTAAAATCAATTGAAATTATGGAAACTAAACAAGAACAAGTATAACATTGACAGTGAAAATGTTGTAATTAAAATTGAAAGAGCACTCTAAAATTTGTTTTGCATTAAACTCTGTGCACATTTTGGGGGCTCTTAATTTAGTGATTTTCGAGGGCAATTCAGGAGCTAAATCGCCCCCTTTTTTCCCCCCTCAGAATGACCATAAATACCTTTGATGTGACTTAACACAAGCCTTCACACTAACCTTTATCTCTACTGGTCCATTAGCGCAAGTAAAATCATAATTTTTCAAGTTTTACTTGCCTGAATAGAAAATTTACTTGCCCTGTTACTTCTGGATGACATTTTTCTCTTGTAGTTGGACTTAAAATTTAGTTGCCCATTCGGGCAACCAAACTAGGCCATCAATGAAATTTTACTTGCCCGACATCAATTTTTACTTGCCCCGGGCAATAGGGTAAGTGCTAGTGTCGAGCTCTGCTTAACACCTTGATACACCCATTGCAAAATATATAATGAAATTAAGAAAATGTATGTAACTAGCTCAGGACTGGTCCCCCGAATACTTCTTTGGAGGGATCTTTGTAAAATGCATGACAGTCATACCACAACCAGTATTCTTGAATGGGTTAAGATAGTTAGCAGTTAACAAATGAAATGAATTACACGGTTACACATACTTGGGCAACATACATTCCTTTTACTTTCTATCAAAACAATTAAAAGGTTTTTTTTTGAGGTTGTATGGAGCCTAGATTTCAATCCTAGCAGATCCTGAACCGCTAGATCAGGGCAGCAATGACAGTTACTACATGAAGTCTTATGATAGATGATACTACGTACATTATTCAAGTCCTGACAATTTATCAGATACAGTGATATCTTCTTGATCATTATTAGGATTTCCAGATCGATATAGATATATGATATATGTATTAAAACGAATTCAGGAAAGGTGAAATAATTATTAATTAATGTGGACAGGAAACGGGGCTTACATTTGGTTCATATCATAGATATTTATCAGATACAGTGATATCTTCTTGATCATTATTAGGATTTCCAGATCGATATAGATATATGATATATGTATTAAAACGAATTCAGGAAAGGTGAAATAATTATTAATTAATGTGGACAGGAAACGGGGCTTACATTTGGTTCATATCATAGATTTCCGCTCTTCTTATTAAAGAAGCTACCATCCAGTGGCACTAGAACATTTGTATTAATTATGACGTATGGTATGATGTAACGCAGATTGCTTGGAAGCGTGGGTGTGTCAAGTGACTTCCCTCACGGATTTAAAGATATTCATGAGTATTGGGTTTTTATATAAAATATCCTGATCGGTGATGCTCTCTCTTTATGTTTACCTGAATTCATAACACATGCCAAAGATTTTTCGTTAATTGTTGAATTTTTCAAATATTTGTTCATGTCCGAACTAAATGTATGTTATCGGCATAATCATATCCAGGATTAGTGTGACATTTTTCAAATTTGTGTTTGTGTAATCATTGTATCAACATGCTAGGTTATGATGGACGATTTTATCATATTGCAAAATGTTTTGCACACAGGGTTGGTTCATCAGGATTAATTTACTAAAATAATCATTTTGAGCAAATTTCTGTAAAAATCAAAATCTACTGCACAGTAGCTTTAAGACACACAGATGATTATATTTTGGATGCAATATCACATCATTATGATTACATGCCATTGTGCAGATCAACGTCAACGGATACAGCGTCGGATATTAACAAGACATCACTGATCATCAATAATTACTGAAACCTCAAAAGGCTTTATTAACAAGAAAATTGGGTTTAACTTTAAGGTTATAGGTCAGATACTTATAGTACATTAATGTAACGGTCCCCGACTTATTACCAGTGTCATACTGAAACCTCAAAAGTGTAGATTCGTGAAAAGCTACGTTAATTGGAATTGAATTGTTTGCATTTTCCGGATTTCCCCTCATTAGAGTCTCTCATTACCTACATTTATATTAATGATGCCCCGTAGTTATGAGCAAGAATATGCTTGTAAATTGATGTTAAGTAGGAAATGTGGGTGTACAGCCTCACTTCCTACATGATATCATTCTTGACACATTTGAACACGTTATTACAATAGGTTGCCACCAGATTCAGGTTTAGGGCTACTAGAATGTTTAACCCTATTCTAACTGGGCTATTTCAGATCAGGTTTTTACTGGGGGGGGGGGGGGGGGGTCAATTTGACCCCCCCCCCCCTAAGATCTCGAAGACCGATTGTCCGATTCACGCGAAATTTTGCATGGAGGTACATTGAAGTATTAGCCACGCGTTCATGTTTTCGTTTAAACGATCCAATGTTAAATGTGCAAATTATGTGCATATTAATTAGCACAAGTACATGCTAATTTATGCAGAAATCCTCTTTTTGTCTGTAAATCACTAAATGTTGCTCAGAATATGCTAATTTTGTGCATGATTATTCTTTATGACTTAACAGGTTTTCAGAAGAAAAACAATTTCTTTATGTATTTCTTTGTTTTTGGAATTTCTTATGTATTTCTTTGTTTTTTTTGCTTATGTTTTTTTCAATGGAATAAATTATTGACCATTATCCAACCATTTTTAGCCAAAAATTAAATGATTGCAGTGATTAGAATGAAAAATAATGAAGGTTTTGCGTATTCTAGGAAAAAAATCTATTTCCATAGGATTTGTACACAAATCACAAAATTTAGCGATTTTTTTGGCCGACGATCACTTACGAAAAGTCACGTGACTTTACAACGGTATATCTGATCGTCGCAAATTTGGTCTCAAAAGTTGCGCAAGACTTCAATGAAAAAACTCAAGAAGTCGCCGTCAATATCTGCGCGCGTTGCGGAATTATCGCGCGAAAAGTCGAGGGGGGGGGTCAAATTGATAGGGTTACATTTTTGCTTTTACTTGCCAAAAATATGTATAGCCATAGAGATGAACAAATCCTCAATGCAGCATTAATATGACATCACTGATTATCAGTAACACAAGTCTCAAAAGGGTTTAAATATATGAAAAGCCAAGTTTAACAAGGTCAGATACAACAGTTAACCTGTTTAGGACTGGTGCTCAATATACCCAGGCTGGGATCTGTGGAGAAAGTGTATTTATAAAGTGAAAGTGTGAAACCATTTTCAACCGTTTACTGAAACCTCAAAAGTGTAAAAAGCTAGGGTAATTAAGGGCAGATTTAATGTGAAAATATTTACAGTTGTCTCATTTCAAAGATATCTCCCCTTGAACTATATAGCTTCTTCAATAGGAGATCTTTGAATTTATAAGGAAAACATACATGCAATTTATTCCCTGTAGCCTACATTTGTTAAGTATTTTTGTTAGCAACTTGAATGTGCAGTATAATAGGTTATTAGGTTTGATATTTGTTACACACATAAGCATACCAGCAAAAAAACAATATTCACTTCAATTTGCTACACATTTAAATGTTATTTGCCTTTTCTCTGAGAAATGGCAATAAAGTAAAAAATAGACAAATGTTGGTTGTTCTCTCTAACGGGTTTTTGCATAATGCTAATTTTCTGGTATCCTGTTTTCTGTTGCCACAGTTTTATCAATTCTCAAAATAATCTTTGCTGTTTATTTTAGGGCATATTTAAGTACAAATCATTATTAGCACTTGCCAATGCCACAAAAAAGAGCTATTGTACACTTTCTTAATCATGATTTAGATACTGGTAATGAAGTGGGGAGACGGAAATGATAGTTTTCCGGTTTTGAAATAGTAAGAACGTAATGAAGAATTGTAGTTGCGCGCTAGGTAACATGAGTATGCCATTTTAATGACCATCAGGATGTCATTACAAGCCGTACATGTATATACTCAAAGAGACTAAGTAGTTCTTAGAAGCTTTTGAGAGACTAATAGTGGCATGAAAGCTCTTCACACCTATAAGTATATAGTGGAGTGCTGAGATAATAAACCATGGCCACATATTGCCAGTAATTGGCTGTCTGGGCGTTGTATAATCTGTGGGAGACATGGGGCTGAGATGGGTTTTACCTTCAGTATAATTTGTGGGAGACATGGGGCTGAGATGGGTTTTACCTTCAGTACACACCTGTCATCCAGTGTAAACAGTCTTCAGCGGAGATTAGTAGACCAACGAGTTCTTGAAGTTCACACTCTCATTTGAAACAACGTTTTGTATATGTTTTACTAGCTTTTTGCATCATTATTCTTTAACCCCTGCCAGACTGATCCCCCAAATATTCAAACAAGGATCTATGGAGAATACATTTTATAGCAAAATCAATCAGTCCTGAACGGATCAAAAATAAAACAATTAGCATGAAATTATGTATAAAATAATGTATCATACAATATTGTATTACATAAATTATCAATAATCAAACAATAATTTGTGTACTTGTAAGAAATTATAATGTGACCAAATGTTGTATAAAACAAACAACATAACTGGGCTTGAAGGGTATATTTATACACATGATTAATTGATTTTATATTGTCAGTTCAAATGGTGATATGAATGACATGCTGATTAAATGTCACATTAACAGTAGTTTGAATGTCATACCAATTACACAGATACATAATTTGGAATGATAGTGTGAACACAAGCCCATAGTCTTTGACGCTGTGCGTGTGTTTGTTCATAATGAAAGGACTCCTTGAATACCCCATGCTACTGAGAATCTACCCATTGATGACATTATAATTATGCTTGTTATTCAAGATGCATCATGTAATATTACTCCACTGCCTGTGTTTCATTTCCGTTTTCAACTAATGGACTTCGCTATTTGTTCTTTTTCCAATGTCTTTTCACACTGGTATCTTTATGAGCCTTTTCAATGAAAACACAATATAATTGTTGTCATTCATATACATTCAGTATGATTTTGTGTACTACCGTATTCTGATTTATCATTTATCATTATTTGCAATAAATTTACATGCATACTTTATAATTTTCATATGAAAAATATAAATCAAATAAAGTGTGCCGTGTTTAATATCATACAATCATGCTAAATTGCATTTATTTATTATACTTTCTCTCTTATTACATTTCAGGATACGCAGAACTATGTAGCTTACGTTGCCAAGGATCCAGTGAATGGGAGAGGTAATGCACAAAATAAAACCAATACAGTATATTTGTAAACAGTGTAATTTGTAAAAAGTAATCTTATAAGTATTGTGAAAAGTTCCTACCCAGAAAGAAATGGGTTTGTATGAGCTAGTTCTCAAGAAAGAGTGCTAAAAAACAATTGGAGGAAATACATGTATAATAAGAGAAAAGTAAAGAATAACAAGATTAATGCGATATGCTCCTAGATTATGACAATCCTATAGACTTGACACATATAGCACCTGGATCCAGCAGTATGGGTTAAGATAGCACAAACCTGGAGGAATTTAGTAGAGGGAGAGACAGAGAGAAATGGAGAGACAGCGAGAGAGGAAACTGTAGGTGAAGCCAGAACGGATGAACTCATAAATGCATGCTGCATAAAGCTCTGTCTGGTAACGATCAATAGCATTAATAGTCGGCTGTGAAGGGTTTCATTTTCAGCTGAGACACTCCGCAGCTGATCTTGAGTACGGAGATTAGGACAGATTATAGGTTGCTACCAGTTTAGCCACGCTCAGCCACGCTGGGTACAAAATTAGAACAAAATTAGACAACGTGAGTGGATGCCTGGTAGGGGGGATCAAGGGGGAGCTTTCTTTAATTACTGAATCGTTGACGCATTGCATAACGCCCGCTGCCTGAACCCTTATGAGGTGAAGCATGACCGGTAGATAGCACATTGTTAATTAAGATTCTGTGTTTTATTGAATAAACCACCAGAACAGGAACAGAGTCAAGTAGTAGTAGTTGGTTGCTAATTTTACATTGTATATATCCAACACAGCCCCTTTCAATTTCAAACCCTGTGTCTAGCTCTGGATCAGGAAATTTGATTAAAAGGAATATTTTACCAGCCCCAGCAGAAAATTATACTCTCGTTTGCATATATAGTTCCTGCACGATTCAGGACGCTATTTTTTCCAGAAAATATATACGGCCAAATCCAAGTTTCACTGGCCTTACGTAATCAGGCAAGTCTCGCTGGAATCTTTGAGTAGTAATGCGTTGTGCTCAGAAGCATTTTTGGAAGAGCAGGGAAGATCTATATAATGTATTGATTTAGAGTCGGGCTAATCATTTTGCTTCCTTATTGACCAAATTGTTTTGTGATTTGAACTGATAGAAATACATATAGCAAGCCGCCACACTTTTGGGCAAATGAAATCATTTTTTAATTTTTTATTTTACTTGCCCGAACAGGAAATTTACTTGCCCGAGAAAACAATGTGAAAATAAAGACAAATTAATTGTGCTAGGTAGCTCTTCTTCTTGGCAAATTTCTCTCTTTTTTTCTAGATGAGATGAGATACAAATAAGAAATTATATTTTCTCTTGTAGTTGAACAAAAATGTTAGTTGCCTGATCGGGCAACCAAACTAGACCATTTATGAATTTTACTTGCCCGACATCAATTTTTACTTGCCCCAGGCAATAGGGCAAGTGCTAGTGTCGAGCATATAGCATGGATAAGTTTGTTTGGCCGACACCCAGCTCAAACAATTCACATAGCTGATAAAAAGGCTGAATGAACATATGACGCCAACAGATTCTAGTATGACTGTCAGTGAAAGAAATACACCGGGGCGCGGGGCAAATTCGCCCCCAAAATGAAAAAAAGAGCCCCCCCCAAAAAATAATAAAAAGAGTCCCTGAACATTTGAATAGGGTTCAAGGCAAATAAATTGTTGGTAGTGTGATTTTCATGCAGGCAAGCTTGAAAATTGGCCCCGAAAAGTCAATTTGTATTTTTTCCCTGATGACCTTTAACTATGATAAATGTACCTCCAGCATTTATTGGTTCTTGATAAAGTGAAATTTGATAATGCATTAATGGTATGTTGTCAGTCTTGTCATTTGGAATGAGGTATCACTAAACATGCTTCTATTTCAAACTCTCATCTTGGCCAACTTTTATACTCATCAATCATTCTTCTTTAGTACAGGGTGCATTCTTCATACCACACATTCCTCGCAATCTTTTCCTCTCTATGAATGACATATGATGAAGGCCTCATCAGATGTTGCACAAAATAGTTCTTAGAACAAAATGACATTTTGACCAAATGGCTCCATGACATATTATACAGTACATGTATTATGTATGCTCTGAAATATAGACAACTGCTCTGTGACCAAATCCCTGTCAACAATAAATATTTACTCGTAAATGGAATGATAAACCTGGAAATATTACTTTGGGAAACATAGCCTATTAATGGAACATGTTTATTTTTGAGGAAAAAGTAACATTATTGCCTGATATTTTGGGGGTCTAGGCACTAAATGTAGCAGTCAAACTGAATTATGTATGGATTATTAGGAGATACATGATTTATGTACATGTCATTAAACTCATAGTAATATTTTGTGCACTATTCTATGTGGGTAAACAATTATTGTATATGTTAAATTGATGTTTACAATTACAAGATATATTTATTAAATTATCCTTCTGTTTTCTTTGTGATTTTATTTGCAGCCTGTCATGTATTGGAATGCCTCGCAGGCCTTGCCCAAGATGTCATCACAACAATCGGGCAAGCGTTTGAAATACGGTTCAAGGATTACCTCAGAAACCCACCTCAAGTCTTCAGCACCCCAGACAGGTATGAAGCTGCTTTGGTTTCATGCACAATAACAACCTGGGCCCAAACCATAGAGATTCACAATTAATCCTTCAATCAATTAATTGATCATGCAATCAATTAGTTGTTCTTATGATTAATTGATCAATTGATTGTGTACTATTAATTGTGAAGCTTCATGTTCTTGTTCTTGTCATGATTAAGAGCATGTTAAACAGGTCATTATAAAGCAGAAAATGTGAATCCTACTCCAGAAATTAGACTAGTTTTCAGGCTCTCAACTTGTAGCTCAATGGCCTTCCTGTGCACGTTATGTAATTTTCTTGAAAATGTTATCGCAACCAATTTGGCAGGCCTCAGAAATAAGGTGCAATATTATGCCAGGTATCCGCACACTAGCACACTAGACAGATATGAACCGTTTTCATAATGCAAGAAAATTGGCAAAGTTTATCCCCCCCTGGATTTTCCCTGAATGCACCAATACAGAGACCAGCTACAAAGGCAGGGGAACATGGGGTACACCAAAGGATTCCGGAAATCGGTTAAATAATATATTGGTATGGCTTTGACTCGAGTCGAAAGAGAAATAATAATAGCTTGCATTTATATAGTGCTTAATACATGGTTTCTATGCGCAAATTAATATTATAACCCATGATCATCAGGTGCAGTTCAAACACACAGTGATATTGCATACTTTCTCAACTCCCTGGGGAGCATACTAGCCATATATTGCCAATCATATGGCTCGAAGGTTAATTAACAACCGACCATGGTACCCATTTAATATACACCTGGATAGAGAGCAGCAATTGTGGATTAAATGTCTTGATGAAGGACAAACACAGTGGGCATACACAGGGTTCGAACTCTGGATCTCACGATCGGAAAGCATGCTCTCTACCAATCTTGCCACACCATGAAATTATGTAGAAGTGGAAATATAGAATCTTGTATTGACAGAGCACAAATGGATATATCTCTGACAACACTGCAAAAAAATGATGAAAATCTACTGATAAAGGTATCCCAAATATATATATATTAAACCAAAGCAAATTAATCTTCATATATATATACAAGCTTGAATCCTCTGGTGCAATAATATTGTGCCATTTAGGAAAATTTGTTTTTTTAGAAAACACAAACTAACATGAATGGGTCAATTTTTAAAAAAAATTTAAAAAAAAAGAAGTTATTTAGGACGATTTATTCAGCAAAAATATGAATAAAAAAAAATCTTTAAATTATTAGAAGTAACAGGGGAGTATAACTAAGAAGATTATGGAAGGTAAGAGTGGGGTACATTAAGTGGATCCTACACATTTAGAAATAAAAATGCCCTTAAAAATCATACTAGAGTGTGGAAAATTGAATATTTACTAAGGTTCCGTTTATACCAATCATACTTTTTGTATGGAGCATTGAAATAAGAATATTTCCTGCTATTGACTTAAAAGTTCATCAAAACTTTCTTCTCTTACCCCCCCCCCCCCCCCCCCATTTCAGAATGGAGGAGCCCTTATTCCAGGAGGAGGAGTCAGCGTGGGGTGATGATCCCGACTACTACAATGACATCAGCAAACTTACCGTCAACCTCCCCCCAGGGGACCGGGGGGTTCCCCCACCCCCTTCAGGCCAGTACATGCCCACCAGTCCTACAGTGAGTCATCCGTTCAATACATTTCAGTACATTTTATTGATATTTCACATCATTAAAATCAAAACCTGAAATTCCAAAGTAAACAAACAATTGATTTCAAAATGTGAAAACTTCCTCTGTTTTACCGACTTAGCAATTACCAGGTCCTCTAAATAGTACAATACACTGTGTGTTGTGATATATTGGTTTGGGCCGTCATCTTGTAATATAAATAATACAACTATACTATAGATACACACACATGTGTGTATTAGTGATTCATAATATTCAAACATTCTTGTATCTACTTAAAACATAATCATTATTTAATAGTTGAAGTCATTATTTGTATTATTATGTTTTATATTATGTATTATATGTGTTACCCTCGTCCTCACCAGCAGCTCCTGGCCCAGTAGCTTTGTTCAAGACTGCAAAATCCTCCAATGGCCCAAGCTAGGGGGTTGCACCACCAACTTAGCTCTGTATTTGTGAGAAAGAGTCCCATGAATATACCTTTTGTTAGTGATCAATTCGTCCTATTTGTTAATAAGAAACTAAAACAACTGACCTCGACCCCCGTCTTCAATATCCATGTTCCCGCGTATCATGTTTCCTTTTTACCTGAACCTTCAATCTACAGCGTCATCAGCCTTACCAGGAGCTCATAGCCCAGCAGCTTTCATCAGGGGCATCCTCCCCTGTGGCAGGGTCCCCCGTTGGCCCCCCTCCAGGCTACAACGCTAACCTGCCCCCGTACTTTGAGAACCGAGTGCCACCCCACCACGGCCAGCAGATGAGTGAGGGGCGAGGCGGGGGGAGTCCGGTGCAGCCCATGACGGGGAGGTTGATAGATATCGACAGTGAGCCGCCAGTTTATGGAGCCACCGCTGCCACGCCATCCGCACCCAACCCAACTACCTTGGATAATCCTCTTCACAGATCTTGTGAGTATTTTAGACAGAAAAAACCTCTCCATAGTTTTTTTTCTGAAGACCATATACCATTTTCTTAACCTCTTTAAAACTATTTGTAGTTGGTATAAAATGCATTTTCCAGAGACCCAAGGCCAGAGTATTGCCTGGACCAGTCATGAATGAGATAAACATCCAATGGCCATGGGTTATCCTCTGTACACTGATCTTGCAAATCCCTTACTTGAGCTTTGTAAATGTTTATAGCTCATGATTGCAGTCAAGTGTGATGGGGAGGTCATTGCCAGTGAGCTGCCTGTGTCTGGAAAATTATTTAATTTTACTCTACTTTTTTCCCCTTCATTTAAAATTTTAGCTGCTGATTAATTCCAATATAATGCTTGGTCTTATTGCTTTGATGGGTCATTTTGCCCAGAAAATCCACACCAGAGATCTAATATTTGTTATTGACAATTTAATCATGAAGATAATAAGCAATCTGTAAGTTATTACACGAGCATATCTTCCTGACAGTCCTTTATGGTTCTTCATGCTATAATGATATTGGTGATAGAGGGCAGTCTTCAATAAATGAGACCAGGCAGATTTGAAGACTTCAGTGCAACACGAGTAGCATTAAATAGTTTCTATATTCTTGCATACAACACTACCAGCTATAACATTATTCCTGAGAGACCTGTATGTTTCATATTGAAAAGGAATTCCAAGTTTTGTCAGAACACATTTTCCTTTATTATTGTCACAATAATATGTGCAGAATGGATGGTTCACCTCATTCATATACATAGTTCCCATTATGGGTTTTCTCTTAACCCGTTCACTTCGAGATTCTAAAATACCCATAGACTTTGTACACAACCCACCCGGTTCACGTAGTCAAGGGGTTAAACAAAATATCTTCCTTATATATTTTGTCCATTGTAACGCATTTGTGTGCTTGTGCGTTGCAGTTTTACCATTCACATCTATAACAGGATAAATCCTACCTCTTAATACATACTATGAACATGTCTAGTGATCCTTAATCTTCCTACAGTTGTGTATACATGTTTCCTGCACTCCACATGGTATTCTGTATCTGTGTGCATTGCATTGATTGTATGCTATTCATGTATTTCCGTGAGTATTGCTTTCTCCTTTCTTCTTAAAAGCATAACATCTAGTTCATATCTGCCCTGTGTTTCTTACACTATGTATTGTGTGTATTGTCTGCACTGTGTTTCTCATATATATGTGGTGCACTCTATTCCATCTGCCTATAAATAGCAAGACACGCTAGTTCCCCATCCCAGCTCAGTCCCCAGCACAGTCCCACCCATAGCAATGGCAGCGGGAACGGCGGCATCAAGAAGCCCTCGCGCAAGACCAAGCGGCGGACACCCTCGCTGTATGAGAACCCGCCCACCAAGGAGGAGCTGGAGGCTAAGCTCCTGCCTCCCTCCAAGCAGCTCACGGTGGCCGAGTATCAGAACATTATCTCCAGCACAGAGTGGAGGAAGCTGGTGGACTCTGGATATGACAACCTGCGCATGCTCAACATCTGGAAGCAGAGCAAGTCCGTGGTGGTGCTGCACAAAGGTGGAGAAGATGGCAACGGAGGGGATGCGGCATGCGGTGATGATGCAATCGGGAATACGGCATGCGGGAATGGGAATGACGCTTGCGGGAATAAGAATGGCGCTTGCGGGAATGAAGCATGCAGGGAAAATGAGGCTTGTGGGACTAAGGCATGCGGAAATGGAAAAGATAATGACGCTTGCAAATGCAAGGGTGGTGATGGTGGTAGCCATGGTGATGCTTGTTGCCATGCCAACGGGAATGCAGCCCCGGAGGATGAGGATGCTGCTACTGCTGGTATGCATGATGGCAAGGATGAGGATGCTAGTAGCACTTTATGCACTCATTCTGTTATCTGTCAGTCTGTTCCATGTACAGCTTTATGCAGTGGGCTGCAATGCTACATGTTTGTTCTAATGTTCTTCATTGTTAAATTTGATATTTGGTTTTACAAGCTTTGTTTGGCAATACAAAATCTGAATAGCACATGAGCCGCATTAAAAAAGACAAAGGTATACGTATGGACATCATAAAGAGTTCAAACGGTCATCATATATGTACATAAAGCATTTGTGTTGATCCATGAAAGAAGCAAGCAGTGTTCATGTACAGACTGGCAAATAAATAGGTGCAAGAAGTGTTACTGAGGACAATATCGCACGTTAGCTGGCACCATGTCTGCATACTACTAACTGCATCCACCCTTTCAGTTTGTTCATCTTCATCAAGCGATTTCTCCTCACGACTAAACTGATATGATTTATTTCATTTTTTCAGAGTATGCATGTATCTTTCAAGTTTGTTTTGCTTTCTCATTTCAGAGATGACACCAAGAGACTAGAAGCAACATTACATGATATTTCATATTTAATTTTTGCCTGCTTTTATTATTTGTCATATTACAGCAATCTGAATGAATTTGACCTTATCTCAATTATTTGTTTTAAATGCACTCATCATTTTCACCATGCCATGATAATTTGTTTTAATTTGAAAACATTGTTGTACATTATATAGGTGGCGTCAAAAAACAGAACTGCATGCTATCAATATAATTTGGGAAAATGATTAGTTTTGCTTGATAGGGGATCTTCCAGAGAGAAAATGGAACGAGGATCAGCAATCCATTCAGTGACTCAATGTTAGGTTTTATTAACATTTATTGACTTTCAACACAATTTTAGCCTGAAAAATTAGCTTTATGGCTAGTCAATATTATCTAGCACTTTCTTTACATCACCGGTGTTGCCAAGCTGGTGATGGAAAGAAAGTTGGTTCTCTCTTTATCTCATCTCATCTTTTCCCCATTTATTTGGAAAGCTGTCATAAATATAATTTTCCCTGTGCACATTCATTGCTATGAACTTGTGTATTTTGATTGGGTAACTTCACATTTGTTTTGTATTCATATTTCTTTACATTTTTTTTGTTTTTTCATTCATTTATTTTTGTTGCATGTCATATCAGTGAGAGAAAGAGTTATTATGAGTATATTTATTAGGAAGTTTAATGTTCTTATGTTTTGTTGTGTTCTTATGATAAGGTTGTTGACCAATGATGATATGAAAGGAATCTTAAATACATGTAGATTAGCATTAAGACTTGATTCATTTTGGAAAGAGAGATATGTATACTATAAGAGTATTGCATTGAAAACAGGAATAAGTGAACATTGTATTGCGTCATTGATGATGCAATGGGAATGGAAGTTTCTTGACAAATACTCTATTCTTGGATTCTTTATCTTGAAATGTTCACATATTTTCATGACTCGGCCAAAACAAATTTTACATTCCACACTGTTTTGAGGCAAACTTCAAGTAATCTTCTGTGTTATTGTGGTCTCATCAAATGTTGCACTATGGGATTGATCACTCCAACCAATCATAAAGTTCATTGACTGACGGTCCCTTCTTCATACAGTACTGTCTGTATCATTCTGTACTTAAGAGATTGAATAAAGCTTATATAGAGAACTTGCAGAAAAATGTAGTCAAAGGTTTTGTTGAAAACAGAAGAACATTCTACAAAATAACATATAGTAATAAATTATTTAAAAATGCCAACACAGATGGGGGTATATGAAAATAAAATAGCTAACAAAATGTTTGAAGTCCTACAATCTTTTTTAATTACTTTATAATTCATAAGTACCTGGGGTGGTATTCTGTAAGGATCTTAGGAGGTGAAGTTAATCCTAAGATCAACTTTGGTTTTCTGTAAGTTGCTCTTAAAGTTGATCTTAAGGAAGATAAGATCAACTCCAAAAAGTTGATCTTAGGTATGTAACCTGTCCTAAGATAAGACATATTCTGTAACTGCACTTAGGATCAACGCGCACTTCTAAAATATAAGACTGCCCCTACCCTGTCTTAGCCATTGGATAATACACGCAACAATATTTGCAAAATTAGTAGCGCGTAAGACAAGATAACGCACACTCAGTGGACAATGAAACTTGCGCCGTGTGTTTGTTGTGCGCGGAGAAACAATCAAACTCGAGTAACCGAAGCCATGCCCCCAGGGTTAAATTAAGATAAGAGGCAATCTCTGATTGGTTAGATTACATCTTCATGACGCAGATTAATTATTCATTATTCGTGCTAAGATCGTCATAAGATCAACGTACAGAATACCAATTTTGCACATCTTAGGGAGGTCTTAGAGTTGATCTTAAGATCAACTCCTAAGATCAACTCTAGGATGAACTTACAGAATACCACCCCAGAGTATTTTGCAAACCCTTATTGAAATGATGTACATGTATGTATTGGTATTTAGTTCTCTACTATCGCTGGACTCTTTCATTTTCTTTTTGTTGTTAGGTGCCTTGGAATAGGTTGTCTAGATAGATGGCGCTTTAATTGCTTGATATAATTATTATTAAACAATTTTGTCATATGCTTTTAATTCATGCTATAATTCAGAACAGTATATATTAAAAAGGACAAAATCACATTCAAGCAAAGGAATTAAGAACTCAAGTTGGATAGATTACCTTTAATCGCTCAAGAGACTGACTCAACTGTCTACCATTCTGTATTCAGTGGTGGGATTGCAAGTGATGAAGTGCTGAAGGGTAGTACATGTATGTCTCAGAAGGATGGGAAATGTTCCATCACGTAGGAGCAGGGGGAGTAGTGTCTGCCGCAGTCACGTTTCATAGGTGGTTAACCCTAGCAAGATTCACCACTTCTTCCTACGAAAGATGCTAATATCTATTTTTAGCTCATCCGGCCCGAAGGGCCCGATGAGCTTATGCCATGGCGTGGCGTCCGTCGTCCGTCCGTCCGTCCTTCCGTCCTTCCGTCCGTCCGTCCGTCCGTCCGTCCGTCCGTCCGTCCACAGTTTTCAAAATGCTTCTTCTTCGTTATTTTTCAACCGATTTTGATTCTGATTGTTTCATATGATAGGGCTAGGAGGGGGATTTAAAACTTCTACATAGAATCGTGAAATTCATTATCTATGGTAATTTATGCAAATTTATTCGAAATCACAAAAAATGCTTCTTCTCCTTCATTTCTCGACCGATTTTGATTTGGTTTGCTTTATCTGGTAGAGCTAACTTTGGTACACTAAACTTCTACACAGAATTTTGACATTTTTCTCCATTAATTAATTATGGTAATTTATGCAAATTTATTCCCAAAATAACAAAAATTGCTTCTTCTCCCTCATTTCTTGACCGATTTTCATTCTGTTAGGTTTATCTAATAGGGCTAGGAGGGGGATTTCAAACTTCTACACAGAATCATGAAATTCATTATCTATGGTAATTTATGCAAATTTATTCAAAATCATAAAAAATACTTCTTCTCCTTCATTTCTCGACCGATTTTGATTTGGTTTGCTTTATCTGGTAGAGCTAACTTTGGTACACTAAACTTCTACACAGAATTTTGAATTTTTTCTCCATTAATTAATTATGGTAATTTTTTTTAATTTTTTTTTTTATTTTTGTTAAAATTTTTTTTTTTCCCCATGTCCCTTCCGGGGCGTCAAATTTATATTTGTTTCACAACTTTCACTCTAATTTTTCTTTTTTTAATGTTTATGTCCCTTCCAGGGCATCAAATTTTTATTTTTTGACCAGTTGAAAAGTGTACCACATGAAATTTGCGATATTTGATGTTGCGAGATGGCGGATGAGCGCTACGTCATTGACGTTCTGGTTTACCATTCACTCAAATTATGAAAATTGAGATGAACATGTAATTAGTTTTAATTTGTGCTTAAGGCCATTTTTTTTTCGAATAGGAAATTTAAACAGGCCTTGAATTAGTCCATTAAAAACTATGCCTTCAAGAATATCTAGCATTCAAATCCAACAGTTCACAGCATCCCCTCAAAAGAAACAACTGTGAAAAGGCATTACAAACAAGTATAACTATTTAGATAACTCTTTCAAGGTATTAGCACTAAAGATGAAGGAGTGTCACAGGAGTGTCACATCGTGACAGACATGACTGCGCTCTATAAGATGCCATTATTATTGTTATTATTAACTCCCTTAAAGGTACACTTGAGTATTGGTACTTCCTGAAATGCCCCTTGACACTAAATTGATTGGTTTTAATTCCATTTGAAAGTTCATTGAATAAAACATGTAAAATGAGAATCATCCCCTTTCAAATGCTCTCATAGTTGAACATTTTGATTTCAAAATATTTGATTTATATATCGTCTGGCCAGGCGATATTTTGACTTTTTTTTAAAAATACATAAAATGCTTATACACTTCTTTCAAAAAATTAAATCAGAGGTTTTTAAATAGTTGTTGATTATATCTCTATTAAATCATTATTTTAACAAAACATCACATGCACAATTTTGTATGAAAAGTGGTTGAAACCAATGAGTTTTTAGAGAGCGCCCTCTTGAGTTGTAATAGCTCTTTTTTAATGATAACCCGGTTTTTACTTAGTCGTTTGTAATTGTGTATACCTTTCGAGCATGATGGAATTATAACTATTAGTTTGTACTGTAATGGTGCAGGTTTGGGTTACTAAAATTCAGTTTGACCAAAACTGAACTATCCCTTAAATGATGAACCACTTGTATACTTCAGCCCAAGATAGCTTATATCTTGATACAGATCAAATTGTTGTTTTGTTTCTGTATTTAGTACTTTCTAAACAAATATATTTTTATTTATTATATCATATTTTTACATTTATTATGTGCGTTAGGATTTCTTAAAAGAAGGAAAATTAATTTATTTGTAAAAATTTAATTCAATTAGCTATATTATACAAATGTTTATTTGAAGATGATATACAGACCTACAAAAAGTATAGGATGCTTTCTTTTGGAAAGATCATTGTAATGTGTTATGTCAGCCCGTGCTTTTTATGTGCAGAGCCTGACCCCCCCCCCCCCCCCCCCCCCCCCCCCCCTCCCCCCCATTACACCAAAATCACTTAATGGAGTGTAAAAAACACAATAAGTTATCATTTGAATGTTTACCTTTAATTAAAGTAATTCATTTAAATCCATTGCTTGAAGTTGACCTTTTAGTGCAAGAAAATAATGATATATGACTTTTCCCCTTTGGGTGCCATTACTATGAAGCTGACTGAGGGAAATTCAGTGACCACACATTTGCATTTGTCACTAAAGGCAGTGGCATAGGTAGCCTGGTTGCAGTCAATGGGGGCACACACATAATTCTGGGGCACATTCATAAATTGTGTGTCTTTATTTTCCCCTTACATTATTATTGTTTTAATTTTGTCAAATAACTGGGGGCACCTCCCCCCCCCCCCCCCCCTTTGTAGCTTTGACACTGCCTAAAGGGATGTAGAAGTGTATCATCAAAATCAAGCATTAATATTCCCACAAATATCACATGAACGCCTTCCACTCATCTCTGAAGGAAGGAATAATGCATATTTTGGCCGTAGGCATCTAGAGGCAAGAAGTATCGAGTGATGATGCAAGGTGCACTGATATGCCGTTTTATATGACACTGCCAGAAACTTGGAAAATGAGAAAATGATCACCCTCATGAATATCACATATCATCTGGGGGGGAAAATCATTGTAACGCATTGAAATTGCGAGGAAATGCTCATCTTGAAAGCACATGGGTGTTTGTAGTAATCCCCAGAATTTGAGAAGTATAACGAGTGAAGATTTGATGGATATTTACATGAAATTTGAGTAAGCCAGTATAGAGCTGGGAATGGGATCTCCCTCCCAGGTTTATTGATGAGTATCCCGATGGAAATTGGGAAAACGTTCCAATAAACCATTGCTACATGGTGGAGGTGTGAACAGAAGTGTTAATGTTCTTCATGTGTTTGTAGTAGTAGTTCTTCATGTATAGTTCTGCGGTTTCCTTTTCACAGGTGTAATATACACTTTTTAAAAATCTCTAAAGAACAAAAAAATCAGAATACTGCTTATGAATAATATATACAGGCCTAATGTGGATTATGCAAATACAGGAAACAATACAAGTGTTCACATCTCAATCCTGTCAGAATATTTATGTCAGAATAATGCCGGAGGTCTCTGGTTTGAATCCCAGAGGAATCCCATTTTCTTCGCTTTTTTTTATTTATAGAATGTTTTCCAAGGACAAACATGACAAAAACAAAAAAGAAACAGAAAACAGCACTTATTCGGCTTTCATGCATTTGTTATCATTAACCTGTTCCGTACTAGATGTTGCACTCCCCAATACAGTACCCACCAGGTTCCTGTATGCAATGGGTTAACCTGTTCCCTACTAGATGTTGCACTCCCCAATACAGTACCCACCAGGTTCTTGTATGCAGTGTTCTTTTACAAACTTTTTAGGAAATGAATTGTTGCAATGTCGGGCCAGCAACCCCAGCATCGGTATATAATTAATCAGTAGTACAATATGAAGTTATGGGGGAAATGAATCATGCACTCCATCATCTGCAGTCTACATGAGTAATACTAGACCTTAACTTGTTCCCTGTTCCCCACCGGGTTCCCGTAGTCAAGGGGTTAATTGCACTCTTTGTGAATTAGAACTAGTATGACAAGTATAGGCCTATATACTACAGCTGTGTAATGTATTGTTTTATCAAGAAAATGATTCCCGTGCAGACCTCCAGTAAACTTCTCTACTTTTATAGGGGTGTCACTTTGTTTAATTTCAGTTTGATATTTTGTTTAGCTTAATTTTTTGTTGGCATGGCATCATTGCAACGTACTGTATAAAATGTATAACAACGACTGCAGCAGTTGTGTACATCTATACCATCATTGCTTTCATGCATCAAACAATTAAAAAGACACTTGCTAACTTCATGTTGGACCTCCATTTGGCCACTGTTCGTTTGGGAGCCTGAATCCAAATATGCATAAACATTACAAGACAAGTCTATATTTTCTTCATTTCACCTTTGTTGATTTAGGAGCATGTGTCAAAACTTATATTACTTGATTAACATTTACAAGACATCTATTTTTAACTTGATTTGTCCGTTTCACTTTTGGTTTAGTTGGAGGCATGATGTATGATGACCAACGCCCGTTGTCAGCAAACTACGATAACCCGCAGAGCCCGAAGTTCACCGATCGCAAGATGACGGAATCGGCCTACAACGCTTCACTGCCCAGCAATGGAGACCAGCACTCCATTGATCCATTTGACATGGGTAAGTGTCTTGGTTTTTACAATACATAGGCCTGAGTACAAACTCGTACCTTTTTATTGTTGTTTTTTGTCAAACAAATGCAAACAAAATGTATGTACATGTAATGATTTTGATATCCAGATATAAATCTGAAAAGATTGGAAGGATATTAGATATCTTACATGTACCAAGAACAGTGGCAGAATGATATAATATTATATCATCTGACTTAGTAAAATACGCGTTGTTGATTGGCTAAACACGGTCACATGACTGGGGTGTCAATTTGGTATGACACCATGGCCAGAGAGTTATGACACCCACATAGCGCGCTGCAAAAGAGATTGTATTATGACGTCACAATGAGAGCCAAAGGTATACGTACAGAGTACACGTACTGCATGTTGTTTTTGACTGATTTCAATTTCAATGCATGGATGTGTATTAGCCCCCGGATTTAGCCAGTTGATATAACAGTTGTTAACTTTGTTGTCGGGTAAATCACGGTAGGTTCCCTCGGGATTTAAAATGCTATTTCGTGAAGAAAATAAGTCCCTCGACTACGTCTCGGGACTTATTTACTCTTCACTCAATAGCATTTAAAATCCCTTGGATGGAACATTCCGTGATGTTCCCTCCACCACCAGTTAACAACTGTATAATGATGTACATGTATGTGTGGTTTATGCCTGTGAGTATGACACTATTTTGTACATCTTTAATGCTAGGTGAACGTGTTAACCCTGTATATGGCTTGTTATGTTTCTCATTTTATCAAACTAAATAAAATCATCAGAAAATCAGTTATCCGTATCTATAATTAAAAATTGGTTATATCAGCTGTGGCGGTAGGATACCAGGCAGATATATGTTTGTACTCGGCACCAGAAAAAACCTCAAATAGCATGGCCTTTTTAGGGTTCAGTCTCAGTTTATTTAATCCATCATGTCGATATAAAAATAAATGTCAAAACATCCATAATTTACATTATATTGATATTAAAGGGAGAGATCCACTTTTGCAGCAAGGTTATTGTCTTATATGAAAGGAAATGTCATTTAATAGCATGCCTGAAAAAATTAGGGCTTGAAATCTCTTTTTCGTGGAGTTATAGACCTAAAACTGAATAAACTGAGGGACGTCGGTTAATTAGGTACGTACGTATTTTCGGCCGGTGAGTAAGTTCGTACATAGATTTCACGGAGTGCCAGATCGGTATGCATGACCCCTACGTGACCCGCGCTAGCTACGTGACCCGTGCATAAGTACTAATGTGTGAGCGTTTACCAAGCAAAATACCCAAACATCGCTTAAACTGACTACATGTAATTATATATTCTTTCTTTTTGAGATCTTTTTCCATGACATACGTTAACAAATGTCGGCTTCACAATACCTTTACGAGAATTAGTACTATATTGTTGTAATATTATGCTAAATCAGTTGAACTCCTTTATTGACCGATATATAGTTTAAATGGAGGGACGCATTCGTTTTTCATTCGTAGAATCCAAATTAGAGGGCTGTTCGCTCTGATTTTTTGTTTGCGTGTTACATTGATCCCCATCCGTCAACTGAAAGCTGTTCAGACGTTTTGTAAAAGTGGACCTGTCCCTTTAAAGGGATCTACATGTAGTAACATTGTCAAAATCCACAAATCTTTCTTAGAAATCTAGTGGTTCTCTCATACCTTGTTGTATTCGTATAAGCACAGAACAGGTTTGGTATTTCCCTTTCTTTAAAAAGATATTTCCGATTGAAGTGTTCAGATTTTTAAGTATGCACTGGAAACTTATAACTGTGTAGTGTGTACAAAGTCAGTTTTGCAGTCTCTTTGCCTTTTTCCTTACATATCAGATGACAACAATACACTTTATAAACCATTCATCACTTTTTGCACATACCAACAAAGTTACTAGATCCCTTTAATAATAAAAAAACAGTACCTCGCGTGGAATTTATGTGAATGAGGATCAGCTGAAAATAATATGTACGGCTTGAAATTAAAGTGTTGACTCTATATGTAGAGAATGCTGAAATAAGACATGCAATAACAACACAATTACAGGTCAATATATTAAAAGACAGAAACATTTCTACCAATTCTTAGAAACCTTTGCAAGAGTCGTGTCTAGTCGCAGGACCGTTTGTAGTATGGGTTTTGATTGATGCCCTTTTATTTACACATACATGTATTTCTCATGTAACGTTTAATTTGATTGAGAATATCATAGTCATGTTTGTTGTAGCTTGTTCAAATCATATTTTCATAATTGTACATTCATGTGTTTTGATGTTTTCGTGATTGATTTTGTATTTTTATGTTTTTTCCTTTTTGTCCAAGCGTAGTAAACAAGAACCCTAACACCCAAAGGATGTATGTATCCATGTCTCTATAATGGTACAATACATGGATCATATTTCATATTTTTTCTTCTAAACAAAAGTATGATACCCAGAGAGAGGGAATAGTAGAGTTTGTTTACTGTTTTGGGACATGATATTGGTTCGTGTGTCTTTCACCACGGCACTAGATCCACATTTGCCACTCTTTGAACTGAGTATGAATAGTCTGATGTAAAATGAGATGAAAACAAATTATATCCCCCCATTAAATTTACTACATTTTGTGTGTGTAATTTTTCAAACCATGGTATACATTCTTCTTCTTCTGCCTATTATATCACTTCAGATGTATACGTAAATTGTACTCACTAACTGTGCAAGCTTATTTACAAAAGGATAGGGTTGATTTGTGGAAAGTGGGCATGATGTCAGAGAACAAGATCAATTAAAAGCCATGGACAGGAAATGTTTGGATTGTTGTGGTTAACTCATGATGTGAAGTGCATGCACTTTGTGAAAGGGAAGACCGATTGTCCCCTAGCTTACGGCTGTACTTGACTGCAAGGGGATGGGGAGCGGGAGCAGGGGAAGGGCAGGAAACCAACGATATCGATATCGGTCAAAACAGCACGGCGTCAACATCTCAATCTGTCAATTAATTGCCTTGCCTATAGGCGTTCAAGGCTTGGGAGGGAGGAGAGCTGCGCCCCCTCCAGTCTGCCTCCCCTACAGTAGAACTTAAAGGGGACCACCAGGCAAAGAACAAAAAATAACTATATGTTTCGGTACCGTTGTGTGATATTGAATAGATGCTCAACACTTTGCAAAGGGTTGTGTAATTCATATAAACAATACAATTAATTACCCTCATTTACGGAACCATCATTATCTGATGGTTTCGTATGCGCCCAATGTTTTAGAGTGTGCCAATTCTATTCACGCGTACGTTAATACGTTTGGAGACAATAAAATCCCAGATGATTAATTCGCCCTGGACAAAGATAGTCTTCGTATATGCAGACCCATAAACGCATGCTTTAGAATGGTGACGCGTTTTCCAATTATATACATTTTTTCTGGAAACATATTTTTCTGAACTTATTGGTGGAATGGACTACTAAAGATGTTACCTTTCATTTATAAGAATATTATTTGTGGGTGGTGGTACCCTTTAACTCTTTGAGCGCTTTGTTCGACTCAAGTCACAAACAGCGGCCCGCTTTGTTCGAACTCTAGTCACAGACAACGATGCGTGCGGCGCTCGCGCGCATACAATATACGATGCGTGCAGCGCGCGATCTGGCGACGGCGGGATCTACTGCACAGCGGACAAAGTGTTAAACAGACTACTTTGCATCCACAGGGTGAGGCAGGGGGTGGTAGGGCCCCTACCACCCCCTGCCTCACACTTTGGAAACAAAGTGGTCTGTTTAAGTTCTGCATTTAATCTGCATCATAACAACACACTTATATATAATTAACATGCATACACTTGCTGAGAAAAACAAAACCAATTTTCATTGTAATTGTGTTGAAGATTTCTCGAGGGGCTTCTACCTGGCAAAACTGTTCTAAGTTTCAGTAGTATGACAAATAACCCTAAATTTGAGTGCCTCAATTGAGAGTGCAAATTGAAGGGAACAAATTTATGTCCGAATTTGCTTTTCAATTTCGTTGTATATGATCGTTTGTGTGATGTCACATTAGTTTTTGTAATACTGATCTGTATGCTTGTTTAGACCTGAAAGAGATCCATCAACTGTCAGTCTATTCAACCAAAACCACATGGAGCTTTCATATTGCCCTTTTACATTGTTGTTTGGCTTAAATGGTAACAGGAGAAAGAAATTGATTTGATTTTTGTTCAAATGTCTCCCCAATTAGGGAGATATTTAAATGTATGATTGCATGAAAAGCATTCCAGGAAACGATTTGTAATTGTCGGCAAAATCAGTGGGTAGTAGGTGATAAAGTTTGACATCAATTTTAACTACATGTATTTCTTACTAGGTAAACAGTGGTCTGTTAATTCAAAAGAATCTTCCAAAGATATTGGTATATGGATGAAGTCTAAATACTTTGAGAAAAATCTTCTTAAGTTCATGGATCACTGTAATGCAAAACAGAAATAAAGAAGGTTATGTTGCTGCAGGCAAAGTTGACAAACATTCAGGGGAACAAACAGTTTACAGATTTGCTGAAATTTGTTTTAAAATGCTTCCCCCTCGCACTCCTTTCCTGTATATGTAATTGTTTTATTCAACATGGAAATTGATTTAAATTGCAATTTATTAAATAATCATGGCTTTAGAGATTCATCACTCAAGATTGACCCACGTCCGTCCGGACTGCCAACAGAGCCAGAGGCAGTCATTTACAAAGAATGATTGTCAAAAGTCTCAATGATTGGGTTTTGCTGATGTAGAGTGATCTTTTTTTTCCATTTTTTCTTGCTAACTCTTCTATCCATCTTTCTCTCTCTCTGGGGTAGCAAGGTGGAGTCTCCTGGTCTTGAGCCCCCCCCCCCCCCCCCCCCCCCCAGGCTTTTGTGCTTGTTTAGCCAATTGTTTTAATGTGGGGATTTGAATAGCAAAAATCCAAAAGCTTCTGGGGGCTATGCCACTTGGATGACAATGGGCCAGAAAGAAACACAAAACAGCTTGGCTCATTGGAGCCCCCTCCCCCCTCCTGGGAAATTCCTGGCTTAAACCACTGCTCTCTTTATCCTTCCAACCACCCATCTTTCTATTCATCACCGAAGGCTTGAACTATAAGTGACCTCACACCACAAAACGACCAATAAGTCGGGGAAAATGAATGTGCTAATGTTTACATGACAGTAAAGTAGAAGTCAATACCTTTAAAATGGTATATAATTTGTCATATTTGGACTAAGCGAACCCTCTCAAAATGAGCAGCCAAGATTTGGAACATGGCTGAATCAGTTTAAAAGTTAGGAAGAAAACGGGCCGTGTCAAAGATTGGCGTCCATTCTAGCACTGTAATCTGATCATATTTATTTGATTAAAAATCACATTTAAACATGATTTCTGACGCTCAAAATTTCACAAAAGGTAGATTATGATACCCTCATTCAGGAAATACCAAAATCCTGAATTTCATATTTTAAACAAAAGTTGGCTATATCGGGTAATAACAGACAAACTACCACAGCGACATAACGGTCGTTTTGTGGTGTAAGGTCACTATATTTATCCATCAATCATTTCATCTAATTATAATTAATAGTCCATTCTGATAAAATGCAACATGACAATTAAGTCTCCATGCAAAGGAAACATGGAGAGGAATACAAAGAGTATTCAAAGATAATTCAACAATTCAAGACAAATAAATCTATTAATACATTGATTAATCTAACATGAACACTTAATTGAAATTGCTGTTCAGCAATGACTTAACAGTGATGCATCACTGAAGATTGTCGCAAGTCCAGACAGCCAGTAGAACCTGAGGCATACATTGATTATAAATGATTCTCAAAATAATGTTTTTGTGTTAGTTCAGCTCATATAAAGAAGTAGTGATCTTACTATACTTTTGTGATTTCATCATTCTTTCACTCTCCTTTGTAAAATACCTCCCTCTCCATCCATTCTCTCATCCAGCTATTATATCTACCAATCCAGTCAACGTTCATCCATATATCTATCCATCCACTCATCCATCTATCCATCTATCCTTCCTCCTATATGTCTATCTATTAATATCTGTATATTTATCCATCCATATATCTCTCCATTTATCCATCCTTCCATTCTTCTATCTTATCTATAAAGATCATTATAATGTGTAACCCCCCTCTCTATTTAATATGATTACTGAAAGAAGAAAGGTTTGTTCTAGTTGTGCACATTTGTTTATACACTACTCACAAAAAGTAAGTCCCCCCTAGGATTTTGTCATATATCTCAAAAAGCATTTTACCGATTTTGATCATTCAAATGGTAATGGGTATGGAATTTTTTTACTCAAAAAATTAATGCTATGTGTCTGCCAATTGATGGCATTGTTTGTGTGAAATCATGCATTTTATGACAAAAGGTGTGAACAAAAATCTTGTGATTTGTGTCAGCTTCTACACGAATAACAAGAGAATCATGCATGTTTCTGAACTTTCAGCCACTCTAATCCCCAACAATTTCATATTGAAAGGCCAATTGTTTCAGAAAAATGCATGCTTTTGAAAAATGGTCCCGCTCAGAACAATGCAGCAGTATTACTGAATTACATAACAGATTTGTGTGTCTGGTCATCTTCAATGAAGATGCTTACTTGTATACAAAATGTACCCAATATGCCATATAAAACTTAAAACTTTTTGTTTGCACTTTGTATCAGAAAATACATTTATTGATGATGAAAACGTAATTCTATGGCAACCAGTTACCATTCACAATGTGCGTAAGAAAATTGCGCATCCATTACCGTTTGCGAGATCAAAATCGGTAAAATACTTTTTGAGATATATGAACAGATGCTAGGGGGGGACTTACTTTTTGTGAGAAGTGTATATCCTGAGCCTGAGGTGGAATCTATTGAAATACATGCATGGACCCAGATGATGTTCGATAACTGGCATACTAATTTCCACAACGATCCCATTCCCTGAGCAATCGGGAGAAGAATCAATGTCCTTGAAACTGCCAGTCGTATGTAGGGAGAATTCTTCACCTGTGGTAGGCTGGTGGCAGTTTACATCCATTGCAAACCCCCAGACACTTGAGTTCCCTCCATGTATGCTCCACTTGCTTGACATGTACGTAAGAGAGCTTTCTTGGGACTACCTGAGAGGCACCCCTCCCCTTCCCCGCCCCAGATATACACCTTCTAGTACCTCTAACCCAATTCTAGCGAATCTGATTTTCCCTGTTTGTCCTGACAGGGCTGAAATTTACGTACAAAAATAGTAATTTATTTTGGTATGTTACATTAGCGCTAGCTCCCCTGGTGAAGATTAATTGTATTCGTACTAGTCTGCCATTGATTGAGTGTTGTCCAATATACTGATTGTGTGGCTGTAAACAAGATTTTGAATTGAGTTTGAACAAATCTTTTTACTTCTAATATTGTTATGTCATTAATATTATTCCGGTAGAAAATATTTATCCCTAGTTGATTTTGAACATGATGTACATTTGTATATACATATATGTGATTTGGGATTGCTATTTTGTTGTGCACCCTTTCTGATGCGTTACTCAAAGAGCCTTTCAATTCTGGTACAATTATTTAACATGACACTTCCCTGATGTCCCAGGTTTCTCATTTGCCACTTATAGTCCTTCTTTTCTTAAACTGATCCCAAGTATTTTCTTATGTTTTCTCCTTGCTATTGACCAAAGATCATTTCAATCCTGAGGCAGCCAAGCAACCCTCAAATGCTTCTTCCATCCCTGATATTGTTAGGTTTGCAATCACCACCTGCAACCAATGTCAACATTCTACCATCCTATTGGATAGCAGAAGTCCATTGTTGTATAATTTATACTGATCTCAAGTTTTTTCTCTTATTTTCTCTTTCCCAATGACCACAGAGCCTTTCAATCCTGAGGCAGCCAAGCAACCCTTCAATGCTTCCTCCATCCCTGACGTGGTGGGTGCTGCCTCTGCCACTGCCTCATGTGCTGCAGGTGGTGGTGCCCTCCAAGCCCACCCACTCTACAGCGAGGGCTGGTTCCACGGTCCAATGAGCCGCAAGGAAGGCGAGGCGTTGCTGTCCAATGATGGGGACTTCCTGGTGAGAGCCAGCACCACTGCCAAGGACCAGTATGTCCTCAGCGGCATGCAGAATGGAGTCCCAAAACACCTGCTGCTGGTAGACCCTCAGGGCAAGGTAAGCCAAATATTGATATCAGAATCAATTGTTTGATGTTTTGGATGTAATTGGCAGTTATATGGATAGTTGAGTTTTGGTAGAGAGGGCGCTAGACTACTTTTTTTTTTGTGAGGTAATGAAAAACTGAGTGTAAAATTTGAAAGAGCATAATATTTAAATAATAAAATCATCTTTGTTTGATCAAAATCGGTTCAGAGACGGCTGAAATATCCATACATATAACAATTTGTAATAAAGCTGGGGCCCCAGGTTTATTAGAGAATTTTGAACCAGACGTTAAAAATTCAAAAAAATGCTTCCTCTTTTCAAAAAGTTACAAAATAGGTATTTAAATAGTTGTTGGTTATTTCTCTATCTAATCACTATTTCAAAAAAACATCACATGCACAATATTCAAAATGGTTCAAACCGATGAGTGTTTAGAGAGCGCCCTCTTACGTTTTAACGACTCTTTTTGAATGATAACATCATAACATGATCTTTACTACGTCATTTGTAATTTTGTGTTCCTTTCTAGTTATAACTATTAGTTTGTAATGTAATGATGCAGGTTTTGGTTACTAAAATTCAGTTTCACCAAAACTGTACTCTCCTTACCAGAACTCAACTATCCCTTTAACTCATTCCATTGTAGATAGTGTAATTCCTATAGAGTTCAGTCTTGTTTTGTGCACAATGGGTTAAGCCTTAATATGTGTTGAGAACCAGACCTTGACCAACTTTTCTAAAACCTTGACCTTGTTTTGGAGTTGAATCGCGTGAACAAACCTTATAAACTGTGGAAGGAACCTGTTTTAGAGTTGTTACAAAAGTAATGGGGCAGGAATTGTATAGAAAGCGTATGTTATTTCAAAGTAAAAATCATCTTCAACTATTCAAGTTTGATTAATTGCTTCCTACTATTGTTTTCTGAATGCCCAGGTGAGAACGAAAGACAAAGAGTTTGACAGCGTGAGTCACCTGATCACCTATCACCGAACCAACCGGCTGCCCATCATCTCTGCTGGCAGCGCCGTCCATCTCAAAACACCTGTTGTTCGGAAGTTCAACACATAGGGTGCAGAATTACACCCCAAAGACTCTGTGGAATACCTAGTATTTACCATGAAGCAAACCTGCACAGCATCAGAAAACTCAAAACATATGGTGCAAAATACCATCCTAGATACTGAGTACAATACCTCTTTACCATGAAGGAAGCCTGCACAGCATCAAGAACTCGACATAAGGGTAAAGAGCACCCCCTAGAGACTCTGTACAATACCTTTTCACCATGAAGAAAGCCTGCACAACATTAGGAAACTCAACATATTGGGGCAGAGTGCCCCCCTCAGGAAGCATTCATGAGGGAACATTCAGTACCTTTGTTTTCCCTGAGTTTCAAAGATAGTTTGTTTGGTCCAATTAAACATTCAGCTTCTCATCAATTGTGGGCAAACAGAAGAACAATGATTCAAGATGGTTTTTAAGCATGCGCCACAGGATTTGCACTATTCTGAAGTGAGCGCACATATTGCCCGGCTAGCTGATCATAGCAGGTAGCTTCATGAATGGGTACCTTTGATCCGCTCCATACAACATCAATGAGTGGACATTTATGGTCTGGAGCTCAACGCTAATGTGGGACCAGACAGTTGTCCCTTGTAATTGGGCTGGGTAAATTTTGAGTCCCTCGGTCTTGCTTTTTATGTACCTAGGCCGCATTTAATATCAAAACATGAAACATGATAGAGTGGTCTACTTATTTTGTTTTATGAATACTTATTCTGCTTCTTCTCAGTGTGTTGATTAAAAAATGATGGTACACTTTCAACAACCCAATAGTTGTCTGTAGGAGTCTATATTATGAAGTTTGCCAAGTGGAAAATGGTATCAAATTTGCTTTTGAATTACTAGATATAAACATGCAAATATGATTTGAGATAACTACAAGTGTGATTTTGTGATAACAAGAACAAAAAGATCAATATGATAGACTCGGAGTAATTATTTTTCCTGATTGATATCCTGCCGAATAATATCAAATCAATATTCTTGGATTATAAATTCAAAGAATATTGAGTGGTTTCCCTTTTACCGACAATTATTGCACAAAGCTCACACCAACCTCAACAAGTTACTGCAACTTTTTAAAGTGGCTTATTGAGAAGGGCAGCATCAAAAATAACTTTAATGTTGGAATTGTGGTAGTCAAAATTGAAAATATAAGTATGAATATATAGCTACATTTTATACAGCCACTACCAAGTCTTTTAATGACTATCCCTTAATGGTTTTAAAATTACAGTTAATGTTAATGGTTAAAACAAACAGAGAAAAAAGAATTTCCCCATGTCTCTATAAAAGAATTCATATTAGCTTTCATTCGATTAATAAAGTGTAATTTCTTAGTGAACCCACCCTATTTTAATACATACTATAAATTGTGCAATGACCTCAGATTATTAGTTGTATTATCTTTCCTTTTTTAAACTGGTATACTTACATGTATACTTAAATATATTTTTGTTGTGTATGTTTTACATTTTTATAATGAACTCATTCTATTTTATAACTATATTTGTTAGTGTGATTATTTTTCAAACTTAAAATTTGAAATTGAATGCGAATAGTTTTCCCAGATTGGTAATATATTCTGAAAAGTGCAAGGGAAACTGGCTGCCTGTTTCCAGTGGTAAGGAATATAAATGATCAAAGTTGTTTCATGATTAGGCTACCATTTACATTTAGTTGTTATTACTATTAAGGTGTCATTTAATGTACTTCAAATCAATTGCTGTCAATATTATGAATGTCTGTGAATATCATGTGTGTTGAATATACGTATATCACCGTCAAGTCAATTTAAACCCAATCCTTTGTCATGTATATACTTTACTCTGTTGTAACTTACTTTTCTATACAATCTAAATATATATTGAGAGAAATGTATATATTTTTGTTACTGATAGGGATTATGTGAGCTTGCTTCAAGCATATTTTGTAAACTGTTGTGATTCGCATTAAACAGAGCAAGCATTTGTATTACTATCGCTACCAAAATACATGTATTTGTATAATTATATATATATATATATATATATATATAGAAGTTGCTAGTAAATGTTGCTAATATGGTCAATATAAGTAACAAATATTTGTTACAACTTCAAATCAGTATTTGTGTGTATTTTCTTCCACCATCAAATAAGATATAAAATTAGCCAAGGAGGTATTAAAAGCAGACATGTATGTGGCCATGTTAGATAAGGTAAATCCATGTTGTATTCAGTTGCTGTCTCTACTATTACTAGGGATTGAAGTGGAACCAATATTACGAATATTCTTTCATACATTAAGAAGTTTAGTTAAAGTTATCCTTTCCACTCATCATTACTACATAATAAGGGTTATACAGTACAAGAATATTTTATTTTTTTCTGAATTAAAGACGAACTTCTCGGTACAATATACATGTATGCATTATATTGCTTTTATCTGCAAACAGATGACAAAACTTTAGTAGTTATATGCTTGAATTTCTAAATTTAATTAAATACCTCTTGAGACATAACCTGTTTGTTGGTGCAAATTTGTTTTCTTAAGAAAAAATCCTTTTCATATAAACTCATCTACCTGTATTACTTTAGGTGATGGTCTCCTTTAATATTATTGTATGCAAGATACTCTTCTATTGTGACCGTTTGATTTCCCATTTTAGCAATTATTGTTTTACAAATGCCTTATTTTAGTATACATTTATGTAAAAGTCTTACAACCAACTCAGCATTTGCTTTTATTTAAGAATACTTAAAGAAGAGAAAAGTAGGATACAGACAATAATAATATACATTTAGAAATCTACAGTGTATTTTTAAGTATTAGATAAACTTGAAGATGGTTATTCATCTAGATGCAGTTTTGCAATGCTGTACAAAACAGTGTCTGTAAATAGCACTAAATGTGCATTTTATCTCAATATATTCAATTCAGAATTTACGATTCCTCTGAACAAGACGCACAATATGGTCACACAGCTATGCATACATGGGACTATTCATTTAAGGTGCGGACACTTTTCTCATTTGCGTCTTCAATTCACTATCATGAAGGAAGAAAATACCACATCAAAGTGATGTTTTACTGATTTTTAGTGAATTAAATGCTTTTCCCAACATATAAACCCATAACAGGCCTTTAAAAAGAGATGCAGTTTATCTGGCATCTTTACAGTCCATCCCCTGCCTAGGGCAACCTCGTGGGTTATGTACAAAGTCTATGGGGATTTCAGAATCTGGAAGGGAGCAGGTTAATAAGCCCAAAGAGCTTCCGGAGTGAGCTTACTTTGAGATGTGTCAATCAATGACAATTTGGCGCCAGAACCCAATCACATATTTCCCTGATTAAGACCACCCTATTGATTACATGCATTTTGAATTAGTTTACCCCTCGTGCAAATGAATGCAAATTGGGACTAATTCGTGATTGGATGCATTGCACCATCTCTGTGGTTGGGTGGTTGGGTGTTTGTGGCAGTTTTAGCATTGAACATTAGCTTTCTGCAGGGATCATTTACATAAACCATGATCACATGTTTGAGGTGCGTTTATAGCAAGCACATTACGTTTTAGGTGAGGTAATAACATTACCATCACATTTCAAATGTTTAGTGGCATAATTGATTGGGAGAGTTATTTGCATTAGCCATCAAATTTAAGAGGTGCATTAATTTGCATTAACCGTTTAAGTTTGGAAATGTATTAGCATCCTCCCTGAGATTGTTGTTGATTTCAGTTCATAGTAATTATGGAGCATCAGTGCCAAATTGAATTATGTGTGTCATGATCCCTTTACTAAAGTGGATTTTGGTTTACCATCACCAATATTTGATGAAAGTTAAGAAGAGCTTTTGAATGGCTGGGCTCTCGCGTCATGCCCTCTAGATGGTTGTTGAGGGTCCTCTGGAGTGCATAGCTGGAGCACTCTCTATCATCATTGATGCCATCAATCTCTAAACATTGATTCCTCCATCATTCTCTTCATATTTAAAGGGATCTAGTAACTTTGTTGACATGTGCAACAAGTGATGAATGGTTGATACAAAGTATATCGTTGTTATCTGATATATCCACTGGGTTTTGTGTGAAAATATCAAGTTAAATGGACGCTATGTGGCCGAGTAATGAGCAAAAATGCAACATAATATTCACTAACTCATTGCACTGACTTTGTACACTGTTTTTGACGATCCAGTGGATAATTTAACATCTGAACACTTCAATCGTAAATATCTTTTTTTAACGAAAGGGAAATTCTACAAACCAACACCTGTCCCATGCTTTTATTGTTAATACGAATACAAAAAGGTATGAGGGAACCGCTAGAATTCCAATTGGATTTTGGGGATCTGGACAAAGGCCCTTTAAGACCCTATTACAGTCCTGGGGAGAGTCCCACGAAACAAACTGCCAATGTCCTTTCTCTCTTATTGCAAAAGCCTGTCAACAAACATAATGCGTACAGCGCGTTTCATATAAGAACTTTACAGGTGTAAAAGTGTGTATTGTTATTTAAAGTTCCATTTTGTACCCACATTTTTTTTTGGGGGGGGTTGGTAATATTGTTATAATTATTAATAACAATAATACTCATCAAACAGCATATATTTATGTTAATGTCGTATGTAAAAAAAAAAAAACCTTTAGCATATGTTAGCTGAGTTTCCATGTGTCTGTCATTGTATGACAGGATTGTGCAAGCAAGCAAAATAATCATGTTTTATTACTTTGATCAAGACATTGTATGTGAAGTGTACCTGAAAAAAGTCTGTTTTTATTGATTTACTTTACAATGTAAATTCATTGTCCATAAATACAGCATATGTAACTCATATCTATTCTTTAAATGTATGCTAGCATTATGGTCCTTTTATACTCAGTTATGCAGACAAGTTATGATTCTATATGCATTTTTTTTTTTACTTGAGTTAAATATAATTCTTTATTTACACTTCTTATGCTGCTAATACATGTAGCTATTCTGATGTTGTTTTGTATTTGAAGATTATCATATACATTATTGCAATTATTGTTAATCTGGAAATAAGCTGCCTTTCTACATGAATTATATGGGATTCAAGAATAGCCTGAGATGTAATCCCCTCGGCAGACTCTGGCAACTTTCTTGTTTTTTAATACAAACTGCCAACTATAATCAATTTGGGTACATTTATTGATATGTGTCATGCTCTGCTAAGAGGAAGAAACTGCCTATGTTCTTAAAGGGATAGTTGAGTTTTGGTCAAACCTAAAGGGACAGTTGAGTTCTGGTAAGGAGAGTACAGTTTTGGTGAAACTGAATGTTAGTAACCAAAACCTGCATCATTACATTACAAACTAATAGTTATAACTAGAAAGGAACACAAAATTACAAATGACGTAGTAAAGATCATGTTATCATTCAAAAAGAGCCGTTAAAATGTAAGAGGGCGCTCTCTAAACACTCATCTGTTTCAACCATTTTGAATAAAATATTGTGCATGTGATGCTTTGTTGAAATAGTGATTAGATAGAGAAATGACCAACAACTATTTCAATACCTATTTTGTAACTTTTTGAAAAGAGGAAGCATTTTTTTGAATTTTTAACGGCTGGTTCAAAATTCTCTAATAAACCTGGGGCCCCAGGTTTATTACAAATTGTTATATTTATGGATATTTCAGCCGTCTCTGAACCGATTTTGATCAAACAAAGATGATTTTATTATTTAAATATTATGCTCTTTCAAATTTTACACTCAGTTTTTCATTACCTCACACAAAAAAAAAGTAGTCTAGCGCCCTCTCTACCAAAACTCAACTATCCCTTTAACTTTAATAACTAATAGTTATAACTCCACCATGCTCGAAAGGTATACACAATTACAAACGACTATTAAGTAAAAACCCTGTTATCATTTATAAAAAGAGCAGTTACAAATCAAGAGGGCGCTTTCTAAAAACTCATTGGTGTTAGCCCTTTTTCATATACAATTGTGCTTTGATGTTTTATTAAAATAATGATTCAATACAGATATCATCAACAACCATTTAAAAAGCTATTTGGATTTTTTTTTCAAAGTAGTCTATCATTTGTTTGTATTGTTCTAAAAAGTCAAAATGTCCCCCGGCCGGTAGACTTATGAATAAAATATCTTGAAATAAAATTTTACAACTATGAGATCATTTTAAAGGGAATGATTCTCATTTTACATGTTTTATTCAATGAACTTTCAAATGGAATTAAAACCAACCAATTTAGTGTCAAGGGGCATTTCGGGACGTACCAATACTCAAGTATACCTTTAACTTGTTGTGTAATTGGTAACCTCATTTAGTTCTAAACTTTGCTGTTGGTGGTACGCTTACTATAATCTTTATTTTTAAAAACACATAATTATTAAGTGGTCTAGTGCCGGCACCAGGATGGTGGGGGCTGACAAATAATGATGAAAAAAAAATTTAAAGGGAAAATAAAAGAGATTAACATATAAATCATGCCCCTTCAATGAGTTAGCGCATGCTATGCTAAACTGCTCCAAAAATTGGTAGTGTTTCCGCTCATTTGTGTTATCATGGTTAGGGTTAGTATTTTTGCCTGTAAAATTGTGAAGAAATGTGCATGGATGATGTATACCGGTACCTTTTTTATGAAGTGCATAAAATATAAATATCGTGTGAAATTATAGTACTCATATCGCTTCGTTTTCCAGCTTGTTAATATATTTTTAAGAATGTATATTACATTTAAGCCTTAACATGTATTATGCAATCAACATGTTTTCGGTGCGACGAATACCATATTGAATATTGTAAGGCTAAATTTTGTAGAAAATAGATTTTGAACTGTTTGTAATGTATTTTATGTTCAAAAGTGGATCTTACATGTATAGTTGTCCGGAAATCTATTTTTACCTAAACATATAACTGTGTGAATACTGCAATCTTCTAAATATTGAAGAAACTTGGTATCGCAGTAATGAGATCCTATGTAAAAAAATGAGCTGGAGGCATTGCTTTGTTTAATGTGTTCATTTTCAGTCGTTATTGTACATATCATCATGTTGTCATTTCCATTGGAGAGAGTTGTATGTATAATGAATACATATATGTTATAGCAAAAAAAATTGAAGTGATTTTATGATTGATTTATTTACTGTGTGAATGAAAGAGCTGATTTTGTGGGGGAAGCCTTTAGAGGTTTTACATAGTTTAGTAAAGAAGCACAAATACAATGACCCATGATTCATTTTATAGGTAACTATCAGAAATACCAACTGTAAGACTATGGCCCCATTGTAGAAAGAGATACAATCGATTGTAAGTTACAATTACTTGCAAGTCAGAAACTTTGCGCGTTTAAACCAATCAGATTTGCGCATTTAGAACACATGATCTGACTTACAATTAATTGTAACTTACAATCGATTGTTTCCCATTCTGCAACGGGGCCCACAAGGTTTATGTACACGAAGCGTACATGTATTAGCTTTAATACGATACCCCGATTACATCCGAAAGAATACGAACACCATAAATAAATGTATGCTGGACTTTTAGCAAGGATGATTCGTATGCATCCACATAATATGTAAATGCATAAACGTTGATAACAAGGATGCGGATGGGGGATATGGATTGCTAAACACAACGCTAACGGCAAGTCCCCCTAAATAATTAATATAATTAATATAATTTTTTTTAACAAGAGGGTTTTACAAATGCTATAATGAACTTTTTGTATAAAAATTATAAATAGTATATGTCACTTCATGGCTGGCTAAGATTTAAAGACAAGATGACCCAATTTCAAGTCACACGAACTTGTGCATGCCATTTACATTCTTGTGGAAAAGCACATGCGGTTTAATGAATTGATTATGATTCGTGAAACAATGCTGTTTGAAATTTCAGCCAATTTTAAATGAGATTAAATGCATTAATTGTAATTGTAAAAACGATGTACTGTAATTTGAAATGTCTTAATTCTCAACAAACAGCAATGATGATATTACTTTTGAGAATTTTGAAATATGGTAATTTTGTCTATAAGTTTTGCTCAGGCAACCATGAAATAAATCAATATTTTTGTCGAGACAAAAATCTGTAAACATCTCTTGGTTATGAAATTATGAGGAGTTGTTTAGGCCTTTAGGGGGACTTACTTTTGATGTTAGGTTCATGGGGAGGGGAGCGTGAAGTAAACAGTTTTCTGTTATTGTACGTTTAATACCTTTTCGATTTTCCTGACGTCAAGGGGAAGGCGTATGTGCAGTGCTGCCAGTGTAGGTTGCTAGAATACTGCATCCCCCCAACAAAAATAAATAAATAAATGATAGATAAACTTATGAGTTATGACCCTAACTTCACCTCCTTTCGTTCGAGTTGACACTGATTCCTGAATGAACACTTATACCCCGAGGTACTAAAAGAAGTTAGCATCTTCGCGATGGCTATGGCTATGAGCTAAGGTGAAAAAGCAATTTCCCCACTTTATTTTGTTTTCAGCAAAAGAAGGTCGCCACCTGTCTGTCTTGAGGGATTTGTCTGATGCGCTACCTTGATTCTCGCATTAACCCTCTGAGTGTCACTGTTGACTGTATCACTGTTTATCAGTCATTAACTGACACAAAGTTCGCCACCTCTTTTAGGGGCTGACTTTTTTGTATGCACTACGTTGTTTTCTCACACTAACCCTTCGAATGTCACTGTTGATCAGTTTAGAAGATCGCCCGCCACCTGTGTGTCTTGAGGAATTGACTTGTCTGATGCGCTACCTTGCATCTTACACTGTTGACTGTAATCACGATAGATCAGCATAACGGATACATCCTGCACAAAGGCAATGTGGATCCCATTTTATACACACACTTCTCCCATTAAAGTCATACCTGTAAAGTGTCCAAATCCACAAAAATTACTTGGAGCTTCCTCGTTTCTCTTCTACCGTGATGTTTAGCTTATGGTAAGAGAAGAATAAAATAGGGTTGGATTTTTTCAAATGTCCCTTTAGTATGAAGATAATTATCATTGAAAATCATTATCATTATTTGTAAAGCGTTGATCAACGCTTTTGATAAAAAGTACAATTGCCTCAGCTGAACACGTCCGCATGCAGCAAGCGTGAGAACATTCCGGAGATTGAACTTTGAGCCGAGCGAGTGCAAATTCCATGAATTCTGTACTACGTCTGTAAACATACACGGGTGCGAATATCTCAAACGGATCATTATTTACTGCGACAAATGTATGGCAGACCATCAGTATTCGGTGATAAAATATGAACTCAATATTCGTTTTTTCACTAGGTAAACAGTGTTCGTTATCTTTCAAACTTTAACAAATCTTTCAATTGTATTTTACAATGATATTGATATAGGATTGAAGTCTCAAATGTCATTTTGTGCAATATCTGACACTTTACAGGTGTCTTTAACCCTCTGAGTGTCACTGTCAACGTTACACACTCTAGGGCCCCGTTGCAGAACGAGGTGCAATCAATTGTAAGTTACAATTAATTGCAAGTCGGGAAATTGCATGAGATCTTCGCATTTAGTCACATGATCTGACTTGAAATTCTATGTGTACAATCAATTGCACCTGTTTCTGCAACGGTGCCAAGTTCGGCTAAGAAGGTTGCCAACTGTCCGCATGGTCTGTCTCAATGGAGTGACTCGTCTGGTGTGCTATATACCTTGCTTCTCACATTAACATGTTAACCCTCTGAGTATCACTGTTGACTGTAGCTTAGATTAGAAACTTGCAACCTGTCTGATGCACTACCTTGTTTCTCGCATTAACCATCTGAATGTCACTGTTGACTGTAATCACTGTAGATCACCTAAGAAGGTCGCCTACCGTCTGTCTTTATGGAGTCAAGTCTGTCACTTACATGTACCTGCTTCTCCATTAACCCGTTGACTGGAATTCACCAATGAGGTTTACGTTAACCATGGTTTAAACCACGGTCTACAGATATGAAGTTCTGCTATGTGGATAAGTAAACAGCGGGAATCACATATTTCTAATAAAACTACTGTTGATAAGAATTATAATTATTTGGTGTATCTAGCAAATATTTAGCTTCAATAATGTTAGCCAGTAAAAAGTATACATCCTTAGCATACATAATTTACCCTCACGCACACACTTAACATGCTTAATCCCGATGAAAACTATTGTGCCTCGATTTTTTCGTTCTCAGACGCCTGGCGAAGAAAAACAGACTTATGGTTCGTCTACTGAGGATATTTATACCTTTTCAAATTATTTCCTTTTCTTTGTGCTATATTTTGGTAGTAAGCATATACATCCAAGCAAAGAACATACACACACACATAATACTCACACATCCACGCGCACATTGCGCCATATTCATCTAGTATAGATATGGAAACATTATTTCGGTAACTAATGTCACTTTGTATAAAGACAGTTAAACACAAATTTCACAGGCAACATATTAATATACTTGTTAAGAGTTTCGCTTCTTGCTACAAACACAATTAATACAAACTTTCTAACTGTTATTATTTTAAAGCAAAATCTGCAGCTGCAGCTTCTATACTTTAATCACTGAGCTTGTGTGACAAAATATAAAATTCATGGAATCAACTATCGATGGAATCCCCAGCATAAAACTTAGCAAAAGTTTGTAAGACTATAAGGAGGTCACTTTATACATACAGGCCTATAGTTTTATATTTATTCATATGGGCGGGTCCACCTAGCCAGCAGCAATTTTTTTTTTAGTGGCCGGGCCCAGAGAAATTTGGCTTGGTACGAACAGTCACGTCACGTTCACGTTCACGTCACGTGAAGGTTTTGTACCTTTTGTGAAACAGGTCACCCAAATGTACGAAGTGTCACGTTCAGGTTCTGTACCTTTTGTGAAACAGGTCACCCAAATCTACGAAGTGTTGGGTTACGTGACCCAACAGTTTGTAGATATACTATATGCAATTCATGAAAGCTCACGTAAATTGGCGCTTGCGTAAAACAAATTAATGTAAATTGTCGTTGAGAAGAGACTAATTCTCGGTAAATTTAATCGTGAACGAACCCGTCCTACCTATACTGTAATATACAATTATAGGCGTACACAGGCCTGGGGGCTGGGGGATGGACACCCCCTACCCCCATCCCCACCCCCTTACATAATTCAAGAAATGTCTTGGTCTCGGCCTCGAAATTTGTGACCGGTCCTGGTCTCGTCCTCGGCTGCGGTCATTTTCTACGGACACCCCCTACCCACACTCCCCCCGCTTACTTCAATTTGTCTGACGAAATATTCCCCCCCCCCTACACCCACCCCTTGAAAAAATCCTGGGTACGCCACTGCCTACAAGTAGCTAGTTCGAATGTCAAATACATTAATTGATTTATTTAATATTGATTGGTTGGTGTGATTGTTTCATTATAATGATTGACTGATTAATTGATTGTTTATTAGATTAAATGACTGACTTATAGATTGACTCGATTCAATAACCATAAATAAACACTATTAATCAAATCATTGTATTATTACTTTTAAACTCATTGATCACTGCTGCCAGTCACTCACGTCACTCACTCACTCACTCACTCACTTTCACAGGCATGCACATACAACGCCGTTAAGGGCCAGTACTAGACCGGCAGCCCAGAGGTCTTTTGTGCATCGAAAAGCGTACTGATTGTTGAACATATGAATATTTAGAGGAGAATGTAACAAATCCAAAAATATAAGTCTCCCGGAGTGTACCCATGGATAAAGGGGTCCTTTGCGCCTCCAAAGTTTGACCCCTGGGGATTGTCCGATGCTTCTATTTGTTTGCGAATGTACCGTGTTCAACATCGCTGAATGCGGGGAGAGCGAAACAGAGAACAAAAGGATCGCTGATGCGTACCTGGCAATTTCGACAAATTTTACGTTGCCTGATTTGAAAGACGAAATACACGTTGATTCATTGGGGATTATATCTAATACCTCTTGCAACTTTACAAATAAGTCTTACAGATTACAGAATACATATTGATAACACGTTTGAATATGCCAAAGGCCATATAAATACATTCGAATGAACCCCATCACCAAAACAAGATCAAACATGGCTTCCACTTACAAATGAATATCACACATTAAAACAACACCCGTGTATAAAACTAAAGTAACTAGCCGAATGCAGAGGAACCAATATATGAGCGCATGGCATAGAGTACCGAAGTGTGACGTCAGAGCTATTCATTGCCATGGGTGATGGTTCTAAACAATGTCAGGCAAGTAATGAATTGGTGATCTAGCGGTTGCTAAGAAGGCAATCGTCCGGCTCCAACCCACTACTAAATGCCAGAATGAAAGGACAAGTTGTTCAGAACCATTACTATGCCATAACAAAAGCATGTGACGTCACTACTTCGGTACTCTATAGCGACGGAGGGGGGGGGGGGGGGGGGGGGGGGTTGACAACTGCGGTGACAGAGAAATGTATCAATATAAGCCTTTACTCTGTGCAGTCGTGTTCAGAGTGGCAGATGGTTGTCATGGGATATCTTTTGTTCTCTTTCATGAGAACAATTTTACAACCATTGCATCAAGGAATTTCTAATCGATGTAACAAGAATAATAAGTAACCATTCAGTCCTTTCAATTCGATGAATACACGTCTTTCTCACTTGACCGTAGTATTGCACATGTGAAAAACGTAACTGTAAACAGGGAGCAGGGGCCCGATTACGGACCAGCGACATTACCATGGTAATTAGCATCATTGGCTCTAACTCATTGATGTCATTATGCTAGAATTACGTACAAATAAATAGAACGTAGCAGAGCACACATACCGCCCTTACTCATTCAACAGTAAAGCATATCTAGAGATCAGTGGAACAAGGTCTGGTCCTGGGTCATGATCGTGCTCTCGGCCACTGGTGTATTGGCCTCTAGTACATGCAGCTTGAATGCCAATACACACATATAATTGCCTTTTGTCTGACTTTGTGCAGAGATTTTGTCCCTCTATGAAGGGAAATGTGAAGCTCCGCTTTTTTAAATATAACTTTTGCGAGTCGATTCTCAATATTCAGAGGCATCTGCAGGGTAATTTAACGGATGACATTTGTATCCAATATGTATTCTGTAATATATAAGACATATGTGTTAAGTTGCAAGAGGTTTTGGATATAATCCCCAATGCATCAACGTGTATTTCGTCTTTCAAAACAGGCAACGTAAAATTGCCAGATACGCATCAGTGATCCTTTTGTTCTCTGTTTCGCTCTCCCCGCAGTCAGCGATGTTGAACACGATACATTCGCAAACAAATAGAAGCATCGGACAATCCCCAGGGGTCAAACTTTGGAGGCGCAAAGGACCCCTTTATCCACGGGTACACCCCGGGAGACTCATATTTTTGGATTTGTTACATTCTCCTCTAAATATTCATATGTTCAACAATCAGTACGCTTTTCGATGCACAAAAGACCTCTGGGCTGCCGGTCTATACGCGCAGACGTCGAGCACGGGAACTTCAGGCGTATGCGAACTGAATTGTCCGCTGCGTGTAGCAATTCAGCTGGAAATCAACATTTGCCAAAATCCACGCACGACACGTCTTTAGAAATACTCCAATAACAAGACAAATAATGCAAGTGGTATGGTTGTACATTACCTAAATGACAGAACTGCATATTATCGTCTCAGATTACTCTGAATTATGCACGTACATATTATAAACATAATGATTGAAAAGATTTGATAAGGGGGGTATCGGCATTTTCGTCGACATTTTTAAATCTCTTTGTGCGTGTATGTCTAGTCTTAGTAACAAGCGTTTGCAATTTAAAAAATCTTGATTAAACGCTCACGTCACAATTTGGTTAACGCGACACTTCGAGTTTTACCGGCATGGAAAACGACAAATTGTTGGGTCACTTTACCCTACACTTCGTAGATTTGGGTGACCTGTTTCACAAAAGGTACAGAACCGTTCACGTGACGTGAACGTAAACGTGACGTGACTGTTCGTACCAAGCCGATAAGGCTAGGATTGAATAACATTTTCGGAAATGCATACATACTTGCATGTTATATTATACGATATTTCCCCAAATCCCTCCCGCCACAAGGAATACTATTCCCATCTCACCTGAATAATTCACAGAACACGCATTAGTTCCCACCCTTTTTCATGTGTTCTGTAACGGGATCTTGTTTGTTGTTCTACGAATGCTGTTCGTACGAGGTAAAGTGAATGAAATTGAATGCGGTTGGTCCCCAAATGTAAGGAGTTTTTAGCGAAACAGGGTCGATTGTGCATTTTTGTTTTTGTCTTCATTTATTTTCCATCAAGAAAGTAACTGAAATATCTATAGTTAAAGAATTTTAGATTGGCTGATTAGGGAGGGGCGGATGTCCAGTGGATACTAATAGTGTATAATCATGATTCAGCGGCGTAGCGTGGTTGGACTAGTTATTGGGGGGGGGGGGGGGGGTGGTATCCTATGTTTTTCTGTTTATTTGTTCTTCCAAAATGTTTCCTTTTTTGTTTTGTTATTAATTTTGCCCCCCCCCCCCCCCCCCCTCCCCCGTATCTACGCCACTGCCATCTGTTATAGAAATATAACAAACATTCCTGGTATATAGTAACATTCATTTGACCATGCCCGCCTACACATCGCAACCTCATACTACATGTACTAAGCTATATCATTCAAATATGTCATGTGTCATGAACTCGCCTCCAAATAGGGTGGCGCCGTAACATTTTGGGGTTTTTTGCTACCATTTTCTTAATTTTTTTCAATACCTGAAAACTTTTCTTAACAAATGTGGTATCATTTTAAAGAGATTTCAGAATGCTATCTATCTGCAAAGTTTGAAAGGTATACCTCTTCCCAAAGTGGAGATACAGCTATTTGAAGGTCGGAGACTTCCTTAGAAAATATTTGCTCTCAACTGTATATGATATTGTCTCGCAGAAGCCCAAAACGCAAAAGGAGGCGACCTCACGACGCATGACCAAGATTATCATCCAATATTGGCCCTTTCGCTAAGATCACACTGTGGTAAGGGTTTCCTTGGACGATGGTCTACTACCTATTCAAGTTCAAGTTTATACAATAATGTAATATTGAGTAATCAACACAAACTAGAAACAAGAGATTCGAACATGTGTTTATTTACGATATTATTATAATTAATTGTTGTGCAGGAATCATAGGGATCACATATAGGGGTCAAATAAAGCGAAGTTTGTGTGGACTGTGGACCCAGGCCTGAAACCCCCTTTCGGGTATGACGTTGAATTTTGTTTCCCCTCATACATGTTTTTTCCTCAGCGTAAATTGTTGTTCACGTTTTGAAATATTTCACTCATGTGCTAAGATGCTTATCCCCTGACTATGCTCAAACTACAAACAATATGCGAAATTATTTTTACATAGCTCACTGGACTGACCATTTCAGTAGATTTGTTGACAAAGGTCTTTCAGCAATGTTATAATTGGATACTATATCATTCCAAATATATATATTTAAAAACAATTCTAAGGAAAACCTAAATTTCTTTTATTCAGCATGTTCAGTGTTTCGTTTTCTTTGGATGGAGAGTATAATATATGCATGAAATATGACAGATAGGACACATAAATCTTTAAGGAGTGTGAATGACATATTACACCCGCATGGTACACGATAGAAGAGAGTGTTATAACCACACCTTCAAACTGAATTTCAGATATTACTTTCTGTTTTAATACATATTTCACGATATTCATAACCCTTTTCAAATGTTCTACCACATTATTATGTATGTCTCGTATTGTATCGTGCGGAAGGAACTGTATATTTTAATAACGATTTAATCGGTAGTTTCCCCTGTTACTTCAACACGTCTAGGCGCTCGAATTTCTGAATTACGAGCGATGCAGACATTATTTCCAATATCGGGTAAAGAACTTATTTTTGTAATAAAACGAAAAGGACAGATTTATATTAGACTAGAAAAGGACGGAACAACGTGGATGAAATATGATTATCATGATGAATACGGGGTGCCCCCCAAAAGAGAACGGCAAACGTATGATAACATGGGGTCAAAAGACGACTAGTTTTACCGCGACAAAATTATACCAAGACAATTTATTTTGGTCAGGCAGTTTTTTTTTATTCCAGTAGCACGATATTGGGTTTTCAATTTTGCCCAATTTCAACAAATGTGTGGCCGGAAAAATGCCTCTTTCGCCAGTCGAACCGCTCATTAATGTTAAGAATACTCAAATATACATGAGTCCCGCATCAACAATGCTCCAAATAATAAGTTTAATAACATGTAATGCTAATTTGCTAGATCATGGATATTTAACGATTTAGAAACATTGTAGGCGAGGAAATAGCACCAAAATGCATCATAGTATTATTCTACATGACTGTTTGTCAACTTGTTTTAAAACACTATACAAATCGGATTGTATACTTCTATCTTTCAATCATGTAATATTATGTCAGCGTACAAAAGCTGGTACAACACGTAAATACTAACAACATGACTGGAAGCACGTTCGTCTCCCATTTCCAAAATACGGAATACATTTCACCCGTTGAAACTGCTAAACAATACAAATTTTGTCTTAAAATAAACATTTTCATTAATCTTTCTGTAATCGTTTTTACGGTTCTTTTTTTTTTTTTTTTGGAAAATGAAAGATTAACGAGAAACAATATGGGCACTTTAAACCAATGCTGCATTTTAAGGTAAAACAGCCCTGTGAAATCCAACCCGTCCTTGTCCATTGAACACCCCCACAATGAGTCCAATGAGATTTGACTCTGTGACGGTCGATCAATAATAAGCGTCACACTTTGATACAGAAATCATTCTTTATTTCCTTCATAGGCGTTCCTGAAAACTAGTATTCAGTACGAAATCCATCACTCCGTGACTTGGAAATCGGTCATGGTTATGCTATTTTGGAAAGTAGTTTAGTAGTATATTACAAAACACAACCCAGAGACCCGGAACCGTGCGGGCCATGCAGTTGTAATGATCTTTGTGGTACAGTATAGTTTTAGTGGATATTGTAAACAAAATATGACGACATGAACGTACATAGCACAGTACATAAATTAATTCCTTATTCCGTTAAATAAATAACAGATACGTTTACATATTTGTTTAGTTCCCTTCTACATGTTCTACCATCGTCATGATAAATAACACAAATGAATGATTCAATAATTATGTATTTAAATTTAGCTATAGTGGAAATGTAATAAAGTGAAGGTGTCTGTAAATCCCTGAATACCCGTCAAGGAAGATACCATGTGAAAGAATATATCGGAACTAATCTGTTAAAGGGCATCAAGCGTGGGGATGCTACACAGCGGGTCGCCATTTTGAACTGGGCCAGTTTGCGCGCACCGCATGACACTGAGCTAACGTGCATCACGCACCGTGCGCAACGTGTACTTAAGATGGCGCCGCGCATCTGATTTGACGAATCTGAAGTACCTTTAATGTACAGATTTGGACAAAACGGCTTTGCAATGTATTTGAGCAATGCAATTTTCGAAAAAAAAACGCTTTTACCAGATATTCAATTCAACCGCATAATACGCTGCGTGCAAAAGCTATGCAAGCGCACGTGTGCACGTACGGCATGCGGGCTTGTCGACCAATATCCAGCCCAGCGGAGAGGGGAGAACGGGCGGTGAATTTAGGTCCAGTCTCAGTGGCGTGCTTCTGGCGTGCATTGAAGTTCCACCGATATTTCGGCATTTATTACAACTAAGGTTCGGATTTTACCACACAAGCCCTTTTTATCATTACTATTATTTACTATTTCAACAAACTTGTTCGATTTCTTTGGCCAATATAAATTCGATGTTTTCGGTAACTTTCCAAATACTGTTATTTGGCTTTAAAGGGATAGTTGAGTTTTGGTATAGAGGGCGCTACACAAAATCATTTTTTGTGAGATAATGAAAAACTCAGTGTCAAATTCGAAAGAGCATACAATTTTAATGACAGAATAAACTTTATTTGATCTAAATCAGTTCAGAAACGGCTGAAATATCCATAAACATAACCGTTTGTAATAATTGTGGGGCCCCACAAATATTCAACAATTTTGAACCAGCCGTTACAAATTTTAAAAAATGCTTCCTCTTTTCAAAAATTTACAAAAGAGGTTTTTAGACAGTTGTTGATTATCTCTCTATCTAATCACTGTTTCAACAAAACATTAAATGCACAATATTTTATTTCAAATGGCTGAAACCGATGAGTGTTTAGAAAGCGCCCTCTTGAGTTTTAACGGCTCTTTTTTAATGATAGCAGGCTTTTTACTTAGTCATTTGTAATTTTGTATTCTTTTCGAGCATGGTGGAGTTATAACTATTAGTTTGTAATGTAATGGTGCAGGTTTTGCTTACTAAAATTCAGTTTGACCAAAACTGTACTCCATAGCTTTGCAGTATCCAACATTATACGTATCACATCTTGATTTATTCAACAGGGAGAAGAAAACAGGTGTTATTTCATCACACCTCGTACCTCCTGGAAGAAACCTTTGTTTTGACTGTAGGTACATCCATACATGAACATGAGCAAAGAATTTGTTCAGAGACAAACAAACCGTCGCAGGAGATTTCAAGCTCAGTCGATATGAGAACCGGTCCAGCAATCCGGAGGTCTCGTGTTCGAATACGGCAAGGAAGCTCTATGTTTGAAATAATTTTTTTAGATGCAAAGAATTCATACCAAACACCGTGTAGCTAATTGAGAAGGTGGCGTGAAGCCGGTGTGTCAGGGATAAGTGTCCATAATCAAGATATATCTGTCAAAATCACTCCGTAAATGTGTGTTTTATGTGTGGATGACGTGTAAAAGCAATGTTTCCTTATTTAAGTTAATTATATTGAATAAACTCACAAAAACTTTCACGATGTATGAGTGACGCGTTTGACGTCAGTGTGACGTCATGTATGATTTATAGTGTGTAGTATGAGTGAATTGCTGTTCATTTGATTGTCCGTATGTATGTGTGTATGTGTGTATGTTTGTGTTTGAATGTGTATGTATGTCTCGGTGTGTATGGAGGCCCGAAAATGGAAAAAAATAGGATTTTAAACTGTCCGAATGACGTCACTGCCAATTATCCCTGGCTGGAAACTTATTCCTGTCACACCGGAGTACAATAATATATTGCTAGATGTACATTCATGAATAGGTATAACTGAAACTTATCGAACGGTCATATAAATCGATAAAAGCAATCCATACACAGTTGAACAAAAGCACAAATAAATATTGCCAGTGAGAAAGACAAAAGTTGTGATTGAGTCTTGATCATCATATTGTACAGACGGCAAATTCTTTCAAAGGTGCTGAGGTACTTTGCCCGACTTCATCAAAAATAGGCTGATTTTGCCCGAAAGTAATACAAAATAATCAATAATATAAATAATATACTCGATTTATATAGCATATTATTGATGATCATCTCTAAGCGCTTTACAATTATTATTATTACCCCGGTTATCGGACACACACACAATCAAACCGCACTTGACGTGCACTTTCTGCTCCCTTGGGAGCTAGGCTTTCTGGCGCACTCAGCGGTATACAAGTAGAATTGCATACACGTTCATACCGGGGTACCGATTATCTTGTTGAAGGATAAAAGGGGCGGTCATACACAGGGTTCGAACTCGGGATCTCACGATTGGAAAGCGCGCGCTCTACCAATCTTGCCACACCACATCCACAAGCAAAAATATAAAACATTTAACGAACAAACAGGAGACATTCAATGTCGTTATAAAATTGTTTTGATAGTCGGCGTTTTCAAAATTACCACAATAGTATTTTCTATTGCCTTCTACCTTCCCACTTAAATACGCATCTGTATAATTATACAATTTAACATAATTTCCAACTCTATAGTTACATTGATGCATAGATCGTCCATATTTTCACCCATTGTATGAGTTAATGGTGCAAACAGACGTCATTAAACAAATAAATCGTACAATCATCATTTAAATCGGGTAATCATGATAATGATATTACCATAAAACAAATAAAACTAATAATAATATAACATGAAACTATGACGTGTGCATGGTTAAACTGTAACGATTGTTTTGCTTGACGCTCGCGCCGGTAAGACTGCGAGAGGTTTGTCATTGGATCAAGTGCTCACTTATTAATATATTATGTTCTTCTGATATACCACCGAAGCATTGCTCTCCCATTTCACAGCTCTCTATCAAATAACAGTTTAAGATCCTCGTGATTTCGTTCTTTAGAAGGTTCCTTTACAATCTCGAATCTCGATGCAAAGTTCAGGCGCATGGACGTGGCAATGAGGTAATGATAATTATTTTAAATTTGCAATAATGAAATACAGACATGATAAGAAATACAGACATGACAGACTTGTCTAGTCATTAAATATTTTAATTATTATGATAGTCGTTATAATCGACATACCTATATACGTACTTTGCAACAAAATTATAGAAGACCGAAAATATTCAGATTTTGATTTGTTTTTCAATGTATTTTTTAAAATTGTTTTATACAAAAACAGACACTCATCAACGACGTGAACAATACACCACCTTCACAGTACGCCTCGACAAGTTAAAACCAAAGAATGAGATACATATTATGTACACTTATTACAACTATTCTTTCCTGAAAAAAACACACGTGAAAAGTGACATATTTGACATATTTTGATCTTACATCCCCCAACCCATTCCCCCCAATATGAATATACAGTGTGAGTCAAATAAAACAAAACCGGACTTTAATAGCTTATAAATCCACAATTCTAAACATATATTATGTTAAATGTTGCTTGTAAGTATCGGACTACCATAGTTCTTTTCAGGACTTACCAATCCACCCATCTCACATGGTGTACCCGTAAACCACACGTATTATATATTATGTTGATATTTGTATCATGTGAAAGCTTGGGAAATTGCCTTTAAAATGAGATATCTTACACTCTGATCACTTCACCATGTTCACGCCTCATTGAACGAGACCTAATTATCGAAAGTCATGCAAAGTGTCCAAGTTTTCAGTGTTCTTGTTTTGTGAATGGTTGCATCATTCTGTTGTCTGATTTTCAAAGATAACTAGTCTTCATCCTACATGTCCTATTCAGGTCCCCCTGTCTCCAAACAGTGGGGTTGCTGATGGGAGGAGGGTAGGGGGATTCCCTTCCACCTTGATAAACATTTTTTAAAATGGCAACCAGCTGGTATTTTGTTTTGATTCACCAAAGGATATTCTTGAAATGTTCTTTTGAAAAAACGGTTAAAAGACGCATCCATTCATGATGGAACAAGACAACGGCAAACTTGGACGCGGGTAGTTTTTGCATGACTTTGGATAATAAGGTCGCGTTCGGTGAAGTGTAAAGCGATCACAATTTATGATATATTATTTTAAAGGCAATTATCCAAGCTTTAACATGATACCAATATGAACATATATACAGTATAACGTTTAGAATTGTGGATTTATAAGCTATCAAAGTCCAGTTTCGTTTTTTTTTGTACTCGCACTATAAATCAGAACAATACAAAAAAAGGTCGCTATATTTTGATTGCCATATATGGGAAATTTGGTCTATTTTCACCCCATATAATGCGCTGCCTGCGGTTAAACACAATAGGCGAGCAGAATGCTGGTCGATAACACACTAGCCCTCATATAGGGCTACATGTTATAGGATGCATTGAGTTATACACACACAATTCGCCAAGAAGGGATTAATGGAAAGAGGTGGGGGGGACAAAATGCTTAGAGATATATGTCACTAGATTCCGTGAAGAAGCAGAGAAATTGGGTTTCATATGTACTTCTAAATTAGATATTTATATTTTGACTGTATAAATATAATATTTCAAATTGCTAATGAGGGCCCCGTGTTTTTACTAGACTTTTCGCCTTTTACTACATAACTTTCCAAATAACCAGTAAAGGCTTTTTACCTCGGGCTTTATGGCTATGATATACATTTGGAATTTTAACTTTTTTATAGTTTTTTTCTGTATCGTAAACAAAAGTCACTTTCGATTTATTAGAATAGAGTCTCTAGGGCCAGTTAGTTTAAGCTCAACTTTCTGGATTCTAGGGGAAAACAACATGAATATTGGGTTAACAGTACGACATTCCCTAGTTTCGTCAACATCCCTTGGATATGCAGCAACTTCGACAGTGCCGTAGCGTGGTCCGACTGATTTAGAGACACGCTGTTTGGTTTTCTTTATTTCTTTCGAATTCTTATACCCTTATAGTATTTTGTATTTTGTCAAAAAGTCTTGGGGAGGGGGGGGGGGGGGGGTGGGAGAATGCCCCCCTCCTCCCCAACCCGTAGCTGCACCGCTGAGCTTCAAACGAGAGCATTATATCATCAAGACTCATATGATATTACGTGAAATATTTATCACGTAAAATATAATACTTTTTTTTTTCAACATCATTTCGACATCTATAAATTGAACTTCTTCTCCTGGCTTAGATTCGCCTATATACTTATTTCATATCTTGTGTAGATCAGCGATATCTAGGGACAAACGAGACGAAATTGACATTATGACGTAAAAGGAACCTGACAGGCAAATGAGAGCATAATTCTGCCTACATGGCCTAGGAACATAGGAAAGATTACCTGAATGTGTTGAATCCGATATTGGGTTAAGGCGCTCGTTTACGTATGTTTTGTCCTGTTTCTCTGCATCAGTCCATGATTCGAAAGAAGATAAGCTATGTCGCTGAATACAAACTTAGCTGCATGCGCCCCCGTCAGGTTCGATTCTTCAGTCGTAAGCAACGCTAATGTCATAAACTAATTTGTTTTAAACATTCGCAACAAACATAACCGAGTCAAAGGTTTCTTAACCCCGGGTGAGCATGCATGCATGGGCAATGTGTGGAGAATTGCCCCGGGGTGTGACGAAATTGTATAACGAATGTTGATTTTAACATGCCATCGAATTATATCTTATTTGCAATTTTTAAACATACGTCCAAATTCAACGATGATAATCAGTTTTAGACGGAGTATAACCTTATACTTGTACAATCCCATAACGTCCATACAGGGAATTAAAAACATCAACAGAATATTTTTTTTTTTTACTGAAGGTGGAAGGTAAAGCATGATATTATTATTAATAGATAATATCGTTCAAGTCATAATCATGATAACCAGTGATAAATTACATTTGCAAGGCTATATACAATTGGCGCAGTACTATAGAAGCAGGCCGAATCTGGTCCTGGCTTGACCTGAATAGCATAGCATAGCATACGAGTCAACATTATCAACATCAACGAATAAGAAAATAATCGGTCTAATTGTAAACATGGTAAAAATGTCGCAAAAATGAGAATACTATACCTAACCTATCTGTGTAACGAGCTGAAAATAACTGCAAAGTGGACTGGTAGTCAAATGTTGGTAGTCAAATATACAAAATACTGTTTATCAAGACTCAAAATTAAAATTCATCCCAGTGCCGCATTATCAAAAGCACGTGGAAAGCATGGATTCATAACAAAGGCTCACATTCAGACTGCGTGGAATTGTGGTGCTCTCTCGGCGACGCGGTCACTTTGGCATGAATGCTTTGGACTAATTTATCTGCATTTATCGAATTTTGTGTTCAATTCCTTCTACATCTGTTTTTTACATACTATTCAAACATTTTTGATTAATTATCAATTGCTTTAGCCAATACAGTATACAAGTTTTCTTTACCTTTTCAAACTTTTCCAATGTTGCTATTTATGCATCATGCATTAATGTTTTTTTAAATGTTTCTTTGAAAATGTCCTTAAAATTTATTATTACACTGTATATCATTTCAAACAAAGTATCTCGTTAACGTCATTGTTTGTAAGAATTTATGCTCACGGTTTGTTGCTTATGAATGTTTTGATAGTTTTTTTTTTATTTGGAAATAAAAATGTAAAAAATCAAATTTAGCTAACTGGTACGTTTCTTATTATATGATTTTTGCCGAATTTGAGTTGCCATTCACTGTTCACCATGTTTATACATGTTTACCCCCCCCCCCCCACCCTAGTACGCCTACGTAAAATACAAAAACTAAGAACGTATGTGCATGGTGAATGTGTGTCTGTGTGAATCATTCTGTCTGTCCGTCTGTCTTTCTGTGAGTAAGTGGAAGAAAGATAGTAAAAACGTGTAATATGTTTGTGAGTTCATGTGTGCGTTTACGTGTGGTAGAGAGAGTAAAATGGTGTGTGCGTGTGTGTGTGTGTTTTTTTTTGGGGGGGGGGGGGGGGGGGGTGGGTGTGCGCGCGTGCGTGTGTGGGTTAGGCTATAGGTGTATGTGCATGTGTATGTCTATGTCTATGAGTATGTGTATGTGCGTGTGTGTGTATGTGTGCGTGTATGTGTATGTGTATTGTGTATGCGTATGTGTGTGTGTGTGTGTGCGTATGTGTGTGTGCGTGTGTGCGTGTGTGCGTGTGTGCGTGTGTGCGTGTGTGCGTGTGTGTGTGTGTGTGTGTGTGCGTGTGTGCGTGTGTGCGTGTGTGCGTGTGTGCGTGTGTGCGTGTGTGCGTGTGTGCGTGTGTGCGTGTGTGCGTGTGTGCGTGTGTGTGTGTGTGTGTGTGTGTGTGTGTGTGTGTGTGTGTGTGTGTATGTGCGTGTGCCAGAGCCCAAAACAAAATGGTGTGTGTATTTGTTTGCGCATGTGCATGGAAAAGCTTTATTGTCTGATTTCAACGCATTCCGTGTCTCATTGTATCATGATGAAACACGCATCCCAAGCAAGTCGGTTGATAAACGTTGCGACGCCGTTGCTCGAGTCAGTTATCGGAGAGTGTCTGATGACGGCTGGAGGTAGGGTCGCAGCTGGCTCACACACTGGGATCCTTATGGAACGTTACAGGCTGGATCATCAGCCCCGAATCGCAAAATAAATCGAATTCTTCATAATACTTCAATAGTTATGCATGGAAATGAATAATTAAAAGGAAGACAAAACCTTTCTTCCTGTACTATTTATATAAACGTTCGTTCTTACCGCATAAACGTGAAGCACTATTTACTTGTCGCTAATACTTATCACCGATTACTGCGTTTTAAAAACTACTTTATCCAAGGTGCAGTTGGTATAACTTTTCCCCGTTTATAGATATTCGTTTGCGTTACTTCTGAACATTGCCCTGCTGTCTGACAATCAGAATATGATGTTAATCTTCAAAAAGTTGATTCAACTGTTACATTGGTGAGTATTAGTATATCCCTTGTTAGTTTGTTTTTGGGGTGATTTTAATGTATGTTTTGATGATGTGGATGTCTTGAAGGTAGGTGTAAAGCTTTTGTGGCATGAACAGACCAATTTCTGGGAATATATGCACATTTGGATGTCTTGCAACAATAATTTGACAGTCACGAGGATCTGCCGCATACGATCAAGAATGAAATCTAAAATGTCGCGAATTATTTGAACGTTCATAATTTAAATGTTTTTTTTACTTACTTTTACTTGTTGAACTGTATTTTCATGTTCTCATTGTTTACAAGAGGGTAGAGAAAGTCATTTCTCGTATACATTAATGTGTTGTATTCATTAATGTCCTCTTTTCCGTACATATCATACATTTTATTCTTAAACATACTATTATATATATATTTGCTTGATCCATTTTTCCCAGAACAAATAAGCATACATACAGGAGGGAAAGATGCATTCAAGATGATTCTAGAAACAATTTGTTGGCGCTTGACTTTATTCTTTAACTTTTATATAATAATTGGCATTGATAATTGATAAATCATATCAATGCAAATTAACAAAATGAACGATAATGTCGGAAAACGCGGTCTTTTGGGTGAGGAAATGTTAATCATTACACCCCAAATAAGTCTCATATTGAACTTATAATTCTAAAGAGAATATTGGCTTGAAATGTTCCTTGCATATTCCGAATTACAAGTGAAAATGAAAGTGAACGAAATGCATTTATTCTTCATTATAGGCATGTTATTGTTAGGTGAGAGTTAACCCGTTTGATACGAGGAACTGGTATGATGTGTCATGAGTTTATGGGACATACAAGATGATTGTAGCAGGTAAAGGCTTAATCTTGCCAGTTGGGAATCGGTATCACTGAGACTTGGGGCTCGGGGGAAGTAGGCGAATTTATTATATTATGTCTCTGTTTGAAATATATCATTTCATGCCTTTACTTTTGTATCACGTGGACAATTTGCTGCCTTTACTTTTGAGACAATATATTTACGTGACATGACTCGGTGAACACCAATATCACATATTGCAATATTGTACTAAAATCCGACAAATATATATTTTGTTTATAGCAATAACATCATTTATAATTGAAATCTCCATTTTGACAAATACTATTTTGAATTGAGGTCCTATAACTGCTCGCATCGAGGTGCATGCATGCATGATTTGCATTCTAGAGTTGTTACTGTCCATATATGATTATAGCAATGTCTCTTTTTAAAGGGGAACGAACCCGTTAAGGTAAAATAGTTTTCAGAATTATAAGAAAAAGAACAAGAGGAATACTATATTATTTGGTAAAAATGTGAACACAGTCAAGAACGTTGCCACGATTTGACCCAAAATGGACGCGGAATGAAATGGAAAATTGTAATTCCTTTCAAAATTGCCACCCTCTCTTTAATGTGACTGAGATTTCAATGTGGACTATCCGACACTATAATGTATTCCGTGCGTAACATTTATTATTAGCTCGAGGATATTTTTTAGAGAAAATTTGGAAAATAATTAAGTTTAATGGAGAAAAAAATGCCTAGAAGTCCATTAACGTCACCGTCTATAAAAGTGGGCAAAATGAAAACAATATATTATTTGTTGTAATTTAATTTGTTAAATTGCAGAACTTGGTAATAAAGTTCTTAACATAATGAAAGCAAAATGGGATGCGACAGGGAATGTCTGTTACAGGACTAGAAGCGGTAACTTTCTGATTTGATTATTTGTTTGAAAAAATAACACTGACTAAAAATCTAGGATCAACTATATCGTACACACATGTATCGATTGCAAGACTATCAAAATGAATGTAGATAGTTATATGGGTGTACCTATTAAAAGTGAGACCGATAGGGAACGCTATACAAAATATGTTCGAATGGAGTTTTGAATAAACTAGCTGTATTTTGTTTATTGCGATGTGCATCCATACTATGGATGCGCAAGATTAGAATGTTGCGAGTTAAAATCTGAGTATATTATATTCTGAGTTTAACTCGCAGCATTATAATGGAGTTGACGACCTACAGCCTAAACGTATATAACAATATCAAATATAATCCATCAGCATAGGGAGGGGTGACTTCTGGAATCCTTCGCGTGTTTTATCTCAAGTTGTCTTTCACATTTTAAAATTAATGAGACCGCCGTATACTTATTGAATTGTATTCACCTCAGTGCCACTAATCCCACTAATGATGAAATAATATGATTTGTCGATTATTGATATTGATACAAAATGGCCACATGTGAAACGTGCAGTCATCCCTTCCTGAGAAAGAAATTAGAGTGAGTCCCAAAAATAATGACATAACATTGAAATTAGCTGAAAACCAACGTATGAAAACAAAATCATAAATAAATAATATTTAAATGAGACGATGCGTTTTTTGTTCATGAAATAATGGTAATTTTACATGTTGGTAAGGATTTCCCGCGTCTACTGGCAGAGAAAGGTTGTTAACAAATATTGAGAAAAAAAATGAGTTACCAATTTGTTACAACATTGGGGATGTTTGTGTGTGCTTTCCCCTAACGGGATGGTGTGTGTGTGTGGTGGGGGTAGGGGGGGGGGGGGTAGGGGGGCAATGAGATAGCAAGACATTCCGGGGTCGCCCGACCTTTGCCACCTCGTATGCACCTGTTCAAACATTTTAATTTTATACGGTATGATAATCTAATCTTAATAAGGAATATTATTCATCCCCGTGTGAAGAAAATTTCCAAAAATAAACAACGCGTTTGCATGTAGCGTGATGGTAAATATTGCGTGTATCCTCATCATGAGCATAATTTGATTGAACATGATCGATGGTGTAGCTGTAAGGGGGATGGGAATGCTCCTTTTGAGGAATGCGCTCTCCCCTCACTATCCTTCATACGCGGGAATAAATCAAATACATCTACACGACGGCAAGATACTTATCCTATTTTAACCTACTCCGTACTTGTTTGTATAATCCCGTAGGCAAACTTCCTAATGATTGAAAACTTGTTCCCCTATGTACCCCTATATCTGTGATAATGCATGGCTATGCCGCTGGTTATTATGTCTTTGTTGTAATAGCAAAAGTGTCTATAACATGATTAAAGGTACCGAGGAACACTGTCGGAGAAATAACTGCAGCATTTTTTCAAATCAGAATAAAAAATAGATATCAGTATTCGAAGTTATTATCCGTATAATACGTCTAACTGCCGGGCGATAGAAATGCTTTAGCAAAAAGACATCGAGATTTGAAAATATCAAAGATTTTGTATGAAAGCAAAAATCCATGAGGCACTCCCAGAAACAAAAAGTAGCGTTCTTCTTATTTTCTTTGTTTTAATTTTTGCTCGTATTTTAGCCGAAACTTATACGTTCGCCGTGAACTTTTCATCTACTATTTTACAAGCATATTTTAACGGATAATACGTCATCGTCTGTCCTTTAGACTTGCATGTTTATGCACATGGTATGAAGTTACCAAGTTCCTTTCATGGTTAAAAGTTTATACATAATGAACATGCCTTTGTCACACCAAATACAGTGATGATTGAAACTCTCCGTGTACATGCATTCTACATTTTAAAACGAATACCGTAAGAGTTGCGTCGCGGATTTCTTGAAGAACTTTTATTGTATATTCAAAGTTATACAAATTTACCGTTTCTCTCAAACTGTGATGTTGCAATGGTTTAATACACCATTATTAATGTTCAACTTTTTTGTTCCCGAATCCTTAGGCTAATGCGCATCTTATCTTATTTATCCGAGGGTACTATTTATATTAAGGCGACAGAGATGTCTGAGAGAGGATTCATCCCCTAAAACTTTATTGGACGACTACCAAATTTGTTTCTAACCTCAGGTTACGTACTCTAAGAAAGTGTTTTTTGGGGGTGAAATGTTAGGCACGCTGAAATTCTTGAAACACGCGAACATTATGATAACATGAAAAGAAATGACAATTCATACATTTTCCTGCATGACCCAACACTATCAGGGTGAGAGCTATAAAGGCGATAAGTCAACGTTTAGCTACAATGAGTTATGCTAGATCAGAGCTTCCTCTCTGTATGGGTGAGAGTGATAAAGGCGGTAAGTCAACGTTTAGCTACAATGAGTTATGCTAGATCAGAGCTTCCTCTCTGTATGGGTGAGAGTGATAAAGGCGGTAAGTCAACGTTTAGCTACAATGAGTTATGCATACCATCTTGTAGATCAGAGCTTCCTCTCTGTATTGCCAATTTTTTCGACAGATTATTTTTTAATTGTTGATATATTTATAAAAGCATACTATTCTCTCAGACATGTCAGAGTTAAACTTGGTTTCTATTGTGCTCTTAGACTTTACACACGATGATCTTCGAAGTACTACAAGTGACAAGTATAGGTTTTCCCGCTCAATTGTACACTTTTTTCAATCGAATTCATTAAGGGTCATTCAAATTCACGCATTGCCGCGTAATCGTTGGTATCGGTCTTTCAAATTCCGAATAAGTGCAAACGAATTCATGCATACGCATACGGTTTCGTGAATAGACACGATAGTTCATTTATGGGCACTCGAATTCGCGAGTGTGCAGTAGCGCCAGCGTGAACTACCCGGGGGGGGGGGGGGGGGGGGGGGGCCACTCAACTATATTGCTGTACACACGCGCGACCAAAAAAACGCTTAAAAAGGGTACTTTTTGCCGATCATGGCGCGTCACGCGCGTGACGCGTTTTAGGTGTCAAAAAGGCCAAAATCGGACAAAAAGGGTATGTTTGTGGAGTTAAACAAATACGCGTTTAGGGTATCTTTTTCTCCAAACTTGTTGAGAGCAATTGACGTAGACCTTGTTTAGGGGTATGTTTTAGGGTTATACTTGTTTAGGGGGCAAAATTGTCAAAAAAGCACGCGAAAATACTTGAATAGGGTCTAAATTTGACCAATGGATAAAACTTGCTTAGGGTGGGTTTGGAAAACCTGTGGTCGCGCGTGTGTACAGCAATTTATTTGAGTGGCCCCCCCGGGGTGAACTACGTGCGATTTTGAATGACCATTGATGAATAGGTATGCGCTTTGTTCAAATTCACTTGCTCAGACGCGATTTTGAACGACTATTTACGAATTCGAATGCTGCTTTGACATGGCGATCGCAAATCGCGCGAATTCGTTTGCTCCTTATATCAATTTGATTGTCACAATCACGAAATTGAGCGGGAAAACCTATATTAAAAGCGCTGTTTTTTTTCTTTCTCATCCGACGTATCGTGAAATAACATGTCAGTCACCCGTGGCGTTGCGGGGTTGGAACGATTGGGGATCGCACACAAACTTGAGGGGCACATCTTAATGTATTTCTTTACTTTTTAAAGCTTTTATCATTATTGATTTAGTCAATTATTGGGGGCATGTGCCCCCACGTGCCCCCGTGCCCCCCCCCCCCCCCCAGCGCTACGCCATTGACAGTCACATCTGGATGTCGTTTCCCGTCGACGTACGATATTTGATTGTAGGCTCCCTTTCATTGTTCAAGAGTAAAATAAAGGGGTTACTTTTTCATTCTGTAAAAATTGCATTTATACGAAATTGTACCAAATTGTGCTACAGTGATCGAGTGTGTAGTGGGTAAACCCCCGGCAGCCACTTTAGTTCAAACTTGTGTACATAACATTGTATATGCAAAATACATCATATGTGACGCGTCCAAAATATACAATTTGCGTTGCAACTGCTACATGTTACATGGAACTTTCTTTCGACAGATTTTCGAGCCAGACAAGAATTTAAATAAAATGAAAAATTACTACTATCAAATCGAAAACAGTAAACATACGATATGCGTGTAATTGTCGCGTATGGTGCTACGTGTATGCCCCCAGAATACAAAATGTCGACTCTTACGTGTTGAGAAACAACTATCAATAGAACAAGAGGGTCTTGGAGACGTTGTTTAAATTGCACACGTAACATGTAACCGTGCTAAGAGCTTCTTCAACATGATGCCATTGGGAGTCTCTCTCTGTATTTGTAGGTTTGTTCCCAGACGTCCTTGCGAACACTCATGGCGCGCACATCTATACAATTGATTACTATCGATATAATTAGAAGGGACCTGGAGGCTACAGCCTCCTTCCAAATATTATTTTGTTGTCAAGAATTGTCCTTTTTTTAATATAGTCACCAAGAGCTACGTTTAGTTATTGAAGTAAAAAGAAAGGTAATTTTTTTTCTCGAGGTATAGGCATACACAATTGGGAAGATCAGTTGTTAGTTTGTTGAAGAAGAGGACGGGTCAGTACCCCAACCCCTCTCAAATGTGTTGGGCTCGTACGTACATGTTCAGATGTTGAATACCAATGTTCTTTTATTCCATTTAAGGAGTCCATTTAATGTTACAAGAGTATTGGATCTTATATTTCCTGATATTGTGATTAACTGACAAAGTTTTATGACAAAATGCGTTGTAATTGACATTTTAAGCAATCAAATTTTCGCAAAAAACTTAGTACGAACAGTCATCTGCACATGGGCACATTTATCTCAGGGGGCTGAAGTCTTTTGCCCGAATATGGCCGTTTACATGGAACTGTTGGGCTTCTGTTTTCGTATACAGTATGATACGATTTATTTTAGTTTCAGATGTTGCCATTTATTATACTATTTCAACAATATTCATTAGTTGGCCAATAGACATGTTTATGTACCGTTTTTAACGCTGGTATTTAGCTGTAAACCTTGCAACTGCCAATAACGGGGCTACCCACAACAAGGATGATCTGGTCCACCAAACCCACGCCGAATTGAGGCCCGCTCGAAAGACTACTCGTTACTATGACTATCGTACTATACTAGCTGTACCCGCGGAAATCCGCGGGTTTGTGTGAGAGAAAGGCGATAACGACATAACGACACTTTAAAACTATACTATTCACATAGCCATCATTTTAAATAGTGAGACAAACTATACACGGGCAACTAAATCCCGCCCCACAACCCGTCGGGGCCCTGGTCAACAATATACATCCGGCCAATGTATAACAAAATCATGATGGTTTCAGTACCCATGCAAAGTTATCCCCCATATTTCATAATTATGGTCCACTACATTCGTGTTCTTGATAATATAGTAGCTTCGCCGCTCCCCCCCCCCCCCCCCCCCCCCCGCCTGCATGGCACATAACCTTGTGTCTTCTAATCCGCGGGGGGGTTTTTTCAGTGAAAAGCCATCACGATTTTAAGAACACAACGACCTCTGAAACTAATTTAAAACGTCCCTATCCACATGGTTTAAAAACGAAAGAGACACAGGCGTGCTACCCCTCCCCCACCCCGCTCTTTTGCACATGTCATTGCGATACCTCCTTTCAGTGAACATGATAAACTCGACCCATCGGATATCCCCGGTACACTCTGTTTAAATGTTACAAATAATTATAATAATGAAAATACGATGAAATTGTATGCATGACAAACTTATCAAATACAAACACATGCGCTTGATGCGTTTTCGTTGTTTTATTTTTTGTTGCGAAGTTAGTAGGCAGGTAGGGGGGGGGGGGGTGATCGCCTTTTCCCCTTTTCCAAATCTGCAGGATTTTGTCCTAAAAGTTTGATTTCCAATTTCAGTATCATCCCTTGTTATACGTTTATCATAATGTGAAACCCGGGGATATATTGCGATGGAGGGAACGCTTACAGCTGTCTCTTCATGCATTTAATAAAATGACACTCTTTATAATCATTTGGTATTATCAATCCTGAGCGGATTGCGAGATGGTATGCGAGATGGTATATCCTTCTTTCCTTGTGCGTGTTGTAACACATCTTGCCACAGGGTGGCGATATTGCACATTATACCATGGAGCGATTTTAGCAAGATTAGCCGATGCCCTGGTCAATGTATAAATACGAAAGAAACTCCCCTCAACCATTGTTCCCCCCGTTCTATATTCACTTCAATGCACAATTGCACCGTGTAAAGGATTAGCTCGCTCGCTCAGCTGTGTACAAAGCATGTGGGCTCGCGAATAACACACGCAAAACAACGATGACGAAACTATTGAACTAAGCTACTATTACACTCGTTGTCGTTACAGTGCGTTGTCAATTTCAAACTTACGGATCATATGGACCATTTGCGTGATAATAATAATTTATATTTATCCAAAACTGGACAGTTTTGCAACTCGTAAACTTTGAATTGTTTCGTAATATATATCTTGCTTTTTAAACTCCGTTTTTATATTCGTCAAACAAAGTGGCGGCGGTAAATCGGTAGTCATTGCTCGGCGCCTTAACTTTAGCAACCGCATTGCTGACTTTCCCTTTTCTTCGATCTGGAGGACGACCACGGGGCGGGAGCGACTCGAGAATACCTTATTGTCCTCCGCAAAACGTATATCCTTCGATCCCGACGGTCGGGGAGTCGCCGAATTCTCGGGGTGAGGATATCTCGAGTGGGAGGCATTTGGGGGGTTGAAGCTTACCGTATTAATATAATAGACTATATCGTACTATACTGAGTATTTTGGACAATGCTCAAATTAGCTCGACAGCTCGAAGTTTTTCAAGTTAAGTACCATACACATTCGTATTCGATGCCGAGCTTGCACAACTCGGGAACATTGCACCTTGGGAAGCACGGTTATGGATTGGGTACATTCGGTCTACGTCGTCCTGCAATGAGCTGCGAATTGTCAAAAATATTAAAAGAGCAAAATATAATTCCTTAAAAAAAAACACCTCCATATGGAAAAAAGAGAGAAAAAATAGCTTCCTGGTATTACGTGTCCACAATAATGCCGTGATTAATACCGATGTCACAATAATCCTAATTCGTAGATGATGGTACGATGGTCGCACGATGGTCGAAAGATGAACGCATGGTGATCGCAGATGATGGTACAATGGTCGCACGATGGTCGCACGATGAACGCATGGTGATCGCAGATGATGGTACGATAGACGCATACTGCAATACCACGGTCGCAGGATGGGATACGATGGTCGCACGATGACTTGCTTTCACCTGCAATCATTTTATTGATGGTTAAATCGCAGCTAGGATTTTGAACAAGTTCAAAACCCGATTTCCGATCGTGCGGACACATGGGATGATCGTAGAGAACATACGACGGTGTGCGTTCATCGTGATCAGTCGTGAGACGGCATGCGATTGCTGATCAACAACCCTATCCGGACTTATTTATGATGTTTAATGACATCTTAGGCTTATTCAACGTGAAGTATAAGAGATATAACCCATGTCTGATACTTTAGGTGATAGCTACTTAAGGCTTACTTACTTCCCCAAAATGGTAATGCTAATACATTTGATTGTTTTGCATGATACGGCCTTGATAGTTGTTGATTCGCAGCTCATCGCAGGTCATCGCAGGTCCCAATGTGACCAAGCCATAACTTAGCATATCATGTATAGAGTGGCTTATATACACTGCCCTCGTTTTTCTGGGCTGCGGTTACTCATGGAAGTAGGAATACTTCCATGGGTTACTCATACATTTTCATGAGCAAATATACATTTTTGTAAGCCACATTTATACAAAAGTTCCACAATTATATTGATGTCACTTCATGTAGGCCTAATCGGTAATTATGGAATATAAAGTAATCTTGAACTAGAGATCAATGGCGAAGCATGTACTTATTGATTGATGGGATAGGGGGAGCAATCAATAATAACGGAACGCATTCTATGCATTTATTTCCCGTTTTAATTGTTTGTCAAATGTATGGACATGTGCAAATCGTAACACCCCCCAGCTACGCCACTGCACAAGATAATTGTGCATATTACACAGAACAAAGGAAAAGAGTACCAAAACATGACATACATACATTCTAATTCACTATTGAATATTATAATCCAGTATTATTTAGTTATACTAACTATAGATATTAAAAAACACTTATCACAAAACAAAAATTGTTTGTCGTTGTGTTTCATCTGAGAGCAATAGTACAGTTTCGGTCAAACTAAATTTTAGTAACCAAAACCTGCACCATAACATTACAAACTAAACGTTATAACTCCACCATGCTCGAAAGGTATAACAAATTTACAAACGGCTAAGTAAAAGCCTGTAATCGTTTGTTTGAAAAAGCCGTTAAAACACAAGAGGGCGCTCTCTAAAAACGTATTGGTTTCAACCTTTTTTAATAAAAAATTGTGCATGTGATGTTTTGTTAAAATAATGATTTAGAGACATCATCAACAATAATTTAAAAACCTCTTTTGTACATTTTTGATAAATTATAAGCATTTTATATTTATTTTACTTTATAAATCATCGAAAACATGTGGGATATTTATTCCGATCGGATATATTTATTGAAATTTTAGCTGTTTCTGAACCGATTTTGATCAAATAAAGTTTATTCTGTCATTAAAATAGTATACTCTTTTCAAATTTGACACTCAGTTTTTGATTACCTCACAAAAGATTTTTTTTGTTGAAGCGCCCTCTATACCAAAACTCAACTATCCCTTTAACAGCTGATAACTTCGAATAATCGAATTATATTAGCCTGGAGATCTACCATGGTGGACATTTATCTTTAAATCATGCATACATGTTACATTTTGTTCAACCTTATAGAAACTTTATCATAACACATTCAATTCAATTCAATACTAAGGGTTTATTCAGATGACGTTCTTTCAGCCGAAGCTGAATTGCATGGTCATTTACAAGGTAAAAATCATCATTATGGTTAAAATACAGCAATACACAGGTAAACATCAAATATAGATTACATATCAAAGAGTAAATAGAAATATACCAGATAAATTAATACGTATAATTAAAAAGCAACATAATTAAACATCAAAACAAATATATATATACGACATGCATGCGAGTTACTGTTGTGAACACATGCAGTCCACCCGGCTGTAATGCCTGAAGCGCGTAACTCCGTTTCTGTAATTCTGCATTCATTTATTCCATGCTGGGGGTCGTCTTGCCATTCATCTAGTCGGTTCTGTTCCTGTAATTACAATTTGAATCACAGTTGACAATTTGGTGGTACAAACGTGACGATTTAATGTATTCTAACATTCTAACACTGCTCTGCCGCAGGCTGTCGTACACATACTTGGTACAAGTGCATGTGGAATACCGCATCATAGTATGCCTTCACTACAAACATACTGTACATGATTATGGTGACAGTGAACTCATAAGCTGTGGATGGGGCTGCATCACTACCACCCCCTCCCACATAATGGGAAATGACACTGACATACTTTTCTCATGTTCGTTCAAAATCGTTTCATTAGAGATTTTGTCATTTTCCGACAAAACTATGTAAGTACTGGTCCCATTTTGAGCTAATGAATGTACACCTAAAATGTTAAATGCAAATCAACTTGTTGGCTTCACAAGCTGATAAGGATTTATCGTATTTTTCAAAACCAGATGATATTCCGGTTAAAGACGTTACTATAGCCCAACATAAAATTGTGTGTGTCCATACGCCCTTGAATGAACTTGATAGCAAACATGTTAAAGGGATAGTTGAGTTTTGGTATAGATAGTACAGTTTTGGTCAAACTGAATGTCAGTTACCAAACCCTGCACCAAACTAATAATTATAACTCCACCATGCTCGAAAGGTATACAAATTACAAACGACTAGGTTATCATTCAACAAATTATTTCGTGCAGCGCCCTCTATACCAAAACCCAACGATACCTTTAAATGTTTCCCCCAGTAGTCCAATACAAAGAGGGCGCTGGCCCGGGAATGAATGCACAGTGCAAGGAAAGAATGAATCGGGTTGGAATTAATGACCTGAAACCTCTTCATAATACCCTTTAAGTCGTCGTTCTTCTTCTTCTTCTTTTTCTTCAGCCTACTTCACTCCACTGCAGGAGGAAGGCCTCTTCACTAATTTTCCATTTTGTTCTATCTTGAGCTATTCTCTGCCAAACAATGCCATTTTGTGCTGTTAACATCATCCCTCCATCTTCTGCTTTGTCTCCCTCTTTTTCTGGTTAGGTGTCTAGGAGTCCAAACTGTAGTTTTGTGTGTCCATCTGTTGTCATACCTCCTGGCTAGGTGTCCTGCCCATCTCCATTTCTTTGATTTGATGGTCAATATTATATCCTGCACTCTTGATTTCTTTCTTAGGTCTATATTTGTCATCCTGTCCTTCTTTGTTACACATATCATTATTCTTTCCATAGCCCGTTCTGTCATTCTAAATCTTTTCTCCAAACGTTTGGTGGTTGTCCAGGTTTTAGCTCCATATGAGAGAGCAGGTATGATACACTGGTCAAATACCTGCCTCTTCATGGAGATGGGAAGAGTGGAGTCTCGAAAGATGTAGCTAAGTGAGCCAAACTTTGCCCAATCCATCTGGATTCTTCTCTTTATTTCCTCGCCAGTGTCATTTTTGAAGGTAATTTTCTTTCCTAAATATATATATATATATAGTGTTCTACTGTTACTTTGGAGTTTTTGTTGTTGTTGCTCATCATGACTTTTGTTTTCTTTATGTTCATGTTGAGGACTGCTTTGCTACTTTCCTCTGCAAGATCGTGGATCATTTCCTGTAGCTCCTCAGGGGTGTGGCTTAGGATGAGGATATCGTCGGCGAATCTGAGATGGTTGAGATATTCCCCGTCTACTAGGATTCCTTTGTCGCTCCAGTCGATATTCCCGAATGCTTCCTCCAGAGCTGGAGTGAATAGCTTTGGTGACATAGGGTCTCCTTGTCTGACACCTCTTAGGATTTTAATTGAGTCGGTGATGGTGTCATTCAAGTGAATTCGTGCTGTAGGCTCTTTGTATATTACTTTGATGATTTTTATATACTTCTCATCGATGTTTTGCTTTTTTAAGGCAGCCAGAAGTGACTGGCAGACTGGTGGTCTAGTCGTCGTAATGTTTATTAATTATGGTGCTTATCTTTTCTCATGTTATGCCTCCCAGAACCAGTTTCTAAACAGACTATCGGCACATGATGATATCATACAGAAAGGAGAATAATTACACACATGACTCAAGCGCACATTGTAATGAGCAGTCTATCATAACAAACTAAACTTGGCGAAGATCGATGTATCGGTCCTTGGGGCACAGATCAACACTTCACACAAATTGGTTTAGGTGGAAAATCTGTCTGGATACGTTTATTGGATGGTCACATTCTTGGGAGCTTTCTGAATGCTTTCTTAATGCACATTTAGAATGTTAACCCATTGCCTATATTGTAACATGGTGTACCATTGGAAGTATAACATGAAAGAGGAGCGGGGTAAGCCATATGTACACGTACATGTTGACAGACTTAATGTTACCAGTGGTTGTTTCTTTGCACGAGCGTATAAGGAAGGCAAATATTTACATTGTGCACATGTAATTAGTTGATAGTGATATAATCATAATCATGCAGACATGGGTAATAGTGGACATGGTGGAGATGTCGCTTTAAAGTTTGATTTAAACACATTTTTGTTTCCCTCATGGTGAAATGGAACTTGTACTTGTAATGTCAATGCGGATGACATCCGGGGGGGGGGGGGGGGCACTCGAATGATTTTTTGACGGGGGTGCCGCACGGAACTCTGAAATGGGGGTCTTAAGAGCCGACTACAAGCAACAAATATAGGGTCTTTGGAGCTACAAAAACCCTGAAACGGGAGTTAAGGGGTCTAAGGAGCAGACTAAAACTACAAAATACATAGACTTGGAGCTACCAAAGACCTACGGAAACCCTCAAAAAGGCTCAAATGATGGTCCAAGGAGCTGACTAGAAGAAGAATAATGGACTTGGCGCTCCTCAACTACCTAGCCAAGTCATTCCGGGGGGTCTATGGAGCGGCAATTGTTGAAAACGGGTATCTTTAGAGCGACAATCGGGTGTGAAAACGGGGTTCTTTTAAGCGGCACATACCCGTCTTACATTATACATGAGTGCCCCCCCCCCCCCCCCGGGGGGATGATATGCCACACATGTGATCGATTCCAAGCTATTGAACGCGTTGGTTGAATTTCAAACGGCTCCACAACCGATAATTGTTTGAAAGGTCTCACCATCGATCGTTTTCGTTTTGATTTCGCAGTTAACGACCTTGCATTAGGATAGTATGTAAGGAAAATCAAAATGTTTTTGTCATATCAAGAAAAGAGAAATCGAAATCTTTAGGAGCAACGGCCTGGCGAAGTCTTTCAAATAAATAAATACATAAATAACGGGACATTCACATCACATCCAGAACGAGCGCTATTTTGCTCTACGGCAGAATGTGAAAAATGATACCACATGTGCAACAATCCGCTCCTCCGAACGCCAACGTTACCTGTTATGAACGTGTGTCATACACACGTTATGGCAGCTCATAATTCTGTCCCTTCTTTGTTTGTTTGATTTGTGTCGATTTACTTTCCTAGACCACCCCCCCCCCCCCCCCCCCCCCCTCAACAAACTGTCACATTCAGATCGTATTGCACAATTACATGTATGTGAATACAGACTGGAACTAAAACCTATTTAGCATACAATCAGATAACATAAATAGTATTTGACTGTCTGCGAGAAAGATTCGACAATTACCCAGATAATTACACACTTTGGCGTATCTAGGGGGAGGGGGGCGGCACGGGGTACATACCCAAATCATTCGACAACAAATAAAAATGAGGGTAAATATTCTGAAAACAAAATTAAGTAATACATATTAAGTGTGCACCCCCAAACAAATAATAACGCTGGATTGTATATTAGTAATGTTTTTGCGGGGACTGTTTTGATAAAATATGTATCCTTATTACCCAATTATCACAAAGGAAACCTCTGACGTTGACGAAGAGCCAATCATTTGGTAAATTGTCATTTTAGACATTCATCGGTTCCATAATATTGTCGGGGACTGAATTAAGCCTTAACTTTATTACAGGAGCCTTCAAGTTTAAAGGTAGTTCAGATTCGTCAAATGAGATGCGCGGCGCCATCTTGCATACGCGTTGCGCACGGTGCGTAATGCACGTTAGCTCAGTGTCATGCGGTGCGCGCAAACTAACCCAGTTCAAAATGGCGACCCGCTATGTAGCATCCCCACGCTTCATGCCCTTTAATATCAGCTTGGGAAAATAAAGGAAACCTTGTACATTAACCATGCTAGTTAATTAACAATAATATCATTTAGATGGCAACATCTGAACCTACCCTCCGTTTGAGTTCAACGTTATGTTTTGTAGAATATAGGTATTCACAACAAGATAGGGGAACGGAAAAGTTTGACTATGAAGAAAACTGAACAAATTGGAAAATTTGTTTACAAAACATATCAGGAGGTGTCCACAAACTTATCGGAGTGCGTTGCCAATACAAATGTATTTTAGTCTCCCATACTGCCATACATGCAATAGAAAATTTAAAAAAATACATCTTCAAAGAGCTATACGTTTCTTGTTTCTCGCCCGATTATGCTCTAACTTTCGGAGATTATATGAAAACAACATTTTGTTTCGGTTTCATTATCCTTTAAAATAGTCCAATTCAAGGACGTTATTAGTTAACCGTTTATATTGGCAGATGAGTTAAGGGTGTTATCTTTCACTCAATTATAAGCCCCCAAAAGAGCAGTGTTCTTTTTGCAATTCCTCTTAATTGGGCCAATCCCTTTATTGTTGTATTATTATATGATTATGTGATTTGGGAAATAACAAACAAACACAGATATGTGAAGAAAGCTATAATTATTTACAAATATTGTTTAAGTGTTTTCCCCAAACTGTTGTTTGCTTTACATAATATACACGTACTCCACTCAATGTTACGTAGACCGTCTTTGCTGTAAAGTTGTATAGAAAATTATTATGTAATGCGCTTCACTCAAAGACCTTTGATTTATATGCTTCTGTGAAAATTTGAAATACGTTTTTTTTTTGGCCGTTCTGTAAATGCACATTTTATTTTATTACAGTTTGATTTAATTTATTTCCACTTAAAAACAACACATAGAATAACAATTATACATACAAATTAATTGTGTGGTGGAGCCCATAGAAGCCACAAGCTTGTCGAGAAAGGCTCCAGAAAGCGAAATATTAAAGTGTTTATGAACATAATACATGTCTTGTACCTTATGTTGTGTGTCTAATTCTGCGTTGCTGTTGCATCGCATAAACATGATAAAGAATGCTTCTCTGCCCGCTATAAGCAAACCTTGAATGGATCATGTGAGCATGGTATAAGGGAATCATTTCCCCCTTTTTCCATTTTGAAAACGAATGTTATTCGGACAATAAGGGCCATAAATAGTGTCTACAAATGTACATTACCACGTAGAAGCATACATACCATAGTAATGATAATAATACGGCGGAGTGAATTTCCATCGATGCATTATGGACGAGCAGGGAGCATTTTAATTACCCCCTTTGGACAGTTTAGGAGCTTTAAGTATGTGCCTTCATCCACTATTCGGGGATATCCGTGGCTGCATAAATCCGTCTCAATCAAATCATACGCATTAGCTTTATCTGAAAATAATGAGTTTGGTAGTCATACATGCATACAATTTATTCATTACAGTTTTAGAAATTCAAACCTTATAGGGAAGATGATTCGAAATAAATCAAAGAAATACAAAGGAGCGAAGAAATTCGGCTTTGTCGGCAAATCCCAATTAATTTGCTCATTCACATTGCGTTCTGTTTTGTGTTCTCATTATTGTCTATACTCATCTGGTCCCGTTTACAAAAAGAGTTGCATCGGTTGTAAAGTTGCACTGAATTACAAGTCAGAAGCTATGTACATTTGAACCAATCAGATTTGTGCATTTGGTCACATGATATGACTTGCAACTAATTGTAATTTTACCACCGATTGCAACGCTTATATACTTATTAAACGTCATCTTATCTTCACCAGGGACAGTAATGTAAAATGTGCATTTTAAACAAATGTGTGCCGGGAAGCATTACATTGTCGATCAGAAACACTTCATCTGTTATGATTTGTATTCGTTTTTATTTGCAAAACAATGTTAAATTATTCCGGTACGTGGCGCACATCTTGTTTGTCCAGTTCTGCTTATTTATGTAATCTTTATCATCGGCATTGCATGAATGTGTTACAGAAATACACTTTACTTGAACATTCGAAGAATTATTTGTTCACACTGTTATCTAACGTGCCAATCTAGGCCTAAAGGGGGATGGGAAGACGGAATGAGGAGGAGAGAGGTGGAGGAGGAGGTAGGGGAGTGAGTGGGATGGGAAGACGGGATGAGGAGGAGAGAGGTACGTGGGGGAGGAGGTAGGGGAGTGAGTGGGATGGGAAGACGGAATGAGGAGGAGAGAGGTGGAGCAGGAGGATAGGGGAGTGAGTGGGATGGGAAGACGGGATGAGGAGGAGAGAGGTACGTGGGGGAGGAGGTAGGGGAGTGAGTGGGATGGGAAGACGGAATGAGGAGGAGAGAGGTGGAGCAGGAGGATAGGGGAGTGAGTGGGATGGGAAGACGGGATGAGGAGGAGAGAGGTACGTGGGGGAGGAGGTAGGGGAGTGAGTGGGATGGGAAGACGGGATTAGGAGGAGAAAGGTGGAGGAGGAGGTAGGGGAGTGAGTGGGATGGGAAGACGGGATTAGGAGGAGAAAGGTGGAGGAGGAGGTAGGGGAGTGAGTGGGATGGGAAGACGGGATTAGGAGGAGAAAGGTGGAGGAGGAGGTAGGGGAGTGAGTGGGATGGGAAGACTGGATTAGGAGGAGAAAGGTGGAGGAGGAGGTAGGGGAGTGAGTGGGATGGGAAGACGGGATTAGGAGGAGAAAGGTGGAGGAGGAGGTAGGGGAGTGAGTGGGATGGGAAGGACGGGATTAGGAGGAGAGAGAATGTGGAGGAGGAGGTAGGGGAGTGAGTGGGATGGGAAGACGGGATAAGGAGGAGAGAGGTGGAGGAGGAGGTAGGGGAGTGAGTGGGATGGGAAGACGGGATAAGGAGGAGAGAGGTGGAGGAGGAGGTAGGGGAGTGAGTGGGATGGGAAGACGGAATTAGGAGGAGAGAGATGGAGGAGGAGGTAGGGGAGTGAGTGGGATGGGAAGACGGGATTAGGAGGAGAAAGGTGGAGGAGGAGGTAGGGGAGTGAGTGGGATGGGAAGACGGGATTAGGAGGAGAAAGGTGGAGGAGGAGGTAGGGGAGTGAGTGGGATGGGAAGACGGGATTAGGAGGAGAAAGGTGGAGGAGGAGGTAGGGGAGTGAGTGGGATGGGAAGACGGGATTAGGAGGAGAGAGGTGGAGGAGGAGGTAGGGGAGTGAGTGGGATGTCAAGACGGGATTAGGAGGAGAGAGGTACGTGGGGGAGGAGGTAGGGGAGTGAGTGGGATGGGAAGACGGGATGAGGAGGAGAGAGGTGGAGGAGGTCTGGAGGTAGGGGAGTGAGTGGGATGGGAAGACGGGATGACGAGGAGAGAGATGGAGGAGGAGGAAGGGGAGTGAGTGGGATGTCAAGACGGGATTATGAGGAGAGAGGTGGAGGAGGAGGTAGGGGAGTGAGTGGGATGGGAAGACGGGATGACGAGGAGAGAGATGGAGGAGGAGGAAGGGGAGTGAGTGGGATGTCAAGACGGGATTAGGAGGAGAGAGGTGGAGGAGGAGGTAGGGGAGTGAGTGGGATGGGAAGACGGGATTAGGAGGAGAGAGGTACGTGGGGGAGGAGGTAGGGGAGTGAGTGGGATGGGAAGACGGGATGACGAGGAGAGAGATGGAGGAGGAGGAAGGGGAGTGAGTGGGATGTCAAGACGGGATTAGGAGGAGAGAGGTGGAGGAGGAGGTAGGGGAGTGAGTGGGATGGGAAGACGGGATGACGAGGAGAGAGATGGAGGAGGAGGAAGGGGAGTGAGTGGGATGTCAAGACGGGATTAGGAGGAGAGAGGTGGAGGAGGAGGTAGGGGAGTGAGTGGGATGGGAAGGGACAGCTCTATATGGGAGGGATGTAGAATGGGGGAATAGGGAACGGGAGAATGAAAGGGGAGAAAAAGTGACGTAGGGTGAGCGACGTGACGATAATGTTATAAACGAGCGTGTTGATTAAATCATCTTCAGCTCTAATATGGTATCTGTTCATAGTGCAAACACGTTAGTTAGTTAGTTGTAGAGTTGCTGCTTCGTTACAAATAATTGATGACAGCTGCCTCGGTAATTATACCTAGAAGCGATTATATTGAAATCATTTTGAATCTCACTCCTTTTTGCTGCAGGCACCATTCTAATCCCGAACACATGACTGCATTTGCTAGCCAGCGGATGTGCTTTTGCTTCGCATCTTTCACTTCATCAGATAAAATGTGTGCATATTTAGGTACTCTGTGGTAAGCATATTTTCATCCTGATGTCCCCAATGTTCCACTGGAATTACCAAGACAGATAAAAGGAGAAATACAATAAATCGTCTCATGGAATGGTTGCTAATAATATAATAGACGAATTAAAATATGTTTTATCTATTCAGTGCCGTTGATAACACGTAGGCTTTCATAACTAAAGATTATCTGGAGCAATTAAAACAAAAACCGGCATCCGCGATTTTTAAATTGCCAAAGTTATACATAACGTATGGAGTGTCATGGGCGTTGCAATAAATACTTCTCAAGGACATTGTCCAAGCGTTATTATAAGCGATCATATGTACCTTTTGCTGATTGACTCCATTCTCAAGATGACGTTGATGATGGAGATGATTACAATCATTGTAGTTATTGGTATTATTACTTTTATTATTATTATCATATTTGATATTAGTATTATTATTATTATTATTAGTAGTAGTAGTAGTAGTAGTATAGGTTTTCCCGCTCAATTTCGCGATTGTGACAATCAAATTAATATAAGGAGCAAACGAATTCGCGCGATTTGCGATCGCCGTGTCAAAGCAGCATTCAAATTCGTAAATAGTCGTTCAAAATCGTGTCTGAGCAAGTGAATTTGAACAAAGAGCATACCTTTACATCAATGGTAATTCAAAATCGCACGTAGTTCACGCTGGCGCTACTGCACATTCGCGAATTCGAGTGCCCATAAATGAACTATCGTGTCTATTCACGAAACCGTATGCGTATGCATGAATTCGTTTGCACTTATTCGGAATTTGAAAGACCGATATCAACGATTACGCGGCAATGCGTGAATTTGAATGACCCTTAATGAATTCGATTGAACAAAAGTGTAAAATTGAGCGGGAAAACCTACATTATTATTAGTATATTTATTATTATTATTATTATTATTATTTTTTTTATTATTATTATTATTATCATTATTATTATCATCATCATCATCATCATCATCATCATCATCATCATCATCATCATCATCATCATCATCATCATCATCATCATCATCATTAACCCCCCTAACCCCCCCCCCCCCCCCCCCCCCCCCCCCGTAGATCCGCCACTGAGATGCTCAGAGAGTTTGCATCTCCGCCAAAATAAGATTATAGGCCTACTGTATATCATTCTGCTAATTATCACCATGTTTGTTACAACTCCTACCCTTTCGTCATTGTGGGCGGGTTTAAATAGCCCCAAGCGATTTTACCCATGTCGCCAAAATTTCAACCAGTAATATTGACGCTCGCATTTACAAAAGGATACAGGTAGAGGGGAAACGAAACCAAAATGCCCACCTTTTCTGTTCTTGTGAAGGGACTGAAATGACGGAAATGACTTGGCTCTCCATCAAATGCCTGGTGCACAGCTTCGTGGCAAAGAACCTTCCTTCATTGTTTAACATTTTCGCTGTATTATTGGATGTGTTAGTTATTGTGCCATGTTGTCACTATTTAGACATTTAGATTATTCATTTTGATAATACACATTTTAGTTCCGGGAACCAAACATCTTACGAGTTCTTCTCCTTCTGTGGTGAGTATAATGTAGTCCACAATATGTTGCAGAACTTGCTATTAATTGATAACGTAAATTAAATTGTTTAGTGCAATTTGTATTATTACTAAAACCATTAGCCCGAATTCTCATCAGTGGCTCAACTTGAGCTCAGCCTAAAAAGACAAAGACTACCGGTAACACATTGCACCAGCAGACCTATTGTCTCGTTGCTATGGTCTCCGGAGATATTCTAATAGGTTCCTTTCATTATCCAGTCAATCCCTTGAGTTCTGCTTATATGCATCAGGACAATGGGCCCTTTGAAATTCAGTCATTGTATAACAGGTCACCAGCAATACAGTGTCCAGGATGATCCAGGACACAATTCGGCTGATGACCGACTATATTAAGATTTAATTTTAAAGGGCCCATTGTCCTGGTGCCAGCAATCAGAACTCAAGGGATTGACTGGATAATGAAAGAAAATCATTATAATATCTCCGGGGACCATACCACTCCGAACTTGTATAGACATATGTAAATGGAATCTTACGGATCCATGTTTGCATCCACTTACATAAAACACAAGCCACTCTCAGTGGGCCTCATACTGGTCATTCGGCTATCAGGAATGCTCCCTAGGGAGTTGAAGTATACAATGCAGAATACCTCCCACATTTTCCCCGCCTTCCTCAAGGCATGCACGTGCGTGACTGTTTAAAAGGATAAAATTTAACCCTAACCTTAACCCTAACCCTAACCCTAAATTTGGTGGCTATAGGTCAGATTTAGTGGCTATACATGTAGGTCAGATTTAGTGGCTATAGGTCAGATTTAGTGGCTATAGGTCAGATTTAGTGGCTATAGTTAGATTTAGTGGCTATAAGTTAGATTTATTGGGCAGTACGAAAATTGAAGTTAGCAAGCAAAATTCTGCTAGCCTACTAAAGTATAGTTTTGCCTGGAAATCATCTGAACGTTTTTGTTTTCGTGCGAATTTTATAAAAAGAAGAAGATCGTAGTGAAATGTAAGTTAACACTGACAATCTGAGCAAATACAGTGATATTTCGTTACACTGGGGCAGATGGCCTATACTCCGAACTTGTATAGACATACGGAAATGGAATCTTACGAATCCATGTTTGCATCCACTTACATAAAACACAAGCCACTCTCAGTGGGCCTCATACTGGTCAGTCAGGAATGCTCCCTAGGGAGTTGAAGTATACAATGCAGAATACCTCCCATATTTTCCCGTCTTCCCCAAGGCCGCGTGCGTGACTGCTTAAAAGGTAACATTTGGTGTGCAAGGCAGCTGTTTTTTTCCCCTTAACTAACCACTTTTCTCTTGAATCGATATCCATGCAAGTTATCAAATAACCAGATTACCAGACGGAGTTAAGGCCCAGTCCCATACTGACGATTTTCACGGCGACTCGCAACGACTTGCAACGATTTACTAGAACGAATCGACTCGATTTAGCCACGATTTAACAACGAATTGGGAAGAATTGTACGGCGACTCAAGACGAATATTCGTTCTTCGTCGTTGTTCGACGAGTCAGCTCGTCCTTCTTTTGTCTTTAACCATTGCGGTAGAAAATCGTGGCAGAAAAAAAGTTGTGGTCCCATAGTGGCGATTTTTGCGGCGACTCGCAACGAATTATCATTCGTGGAGAAAATCGCTTGAGTCGTCGCGAGTCGTTGTAGTTCGTTGCGAGTCGTTGTAATTCGTTCTGCGAACCGTTGCGCATCGCGAAGAACGCCATGAATCGTGTTAGCACAACGAATGTTTTGGAACTGTTCAAAACTATCGCCATGTCGCGACGATTTCCTTTCATTCTTTTTATGGAACAATAGGGCAGTGCACCATATGAACAATCGGACTTGTTTGAGTCAGTTCCACGGGCGTAGATCTGTCATTGATACCTTCAACAGGGGGACGATCTATGCATTCACCCCCCCCCCCCCCCCCCTCGTGATGAATAGGTATTACGTAAGTCTCTACGCCCATGGTCAATTAAAAAACGGACAGCGGCGATCTTCACAACGAAGCGATACGACTCGCAACGAATTGCAACGATGTGGAACGACTTGACACGAATATGCAACGGTAAATACAATGATTTTTGGTGAAAATCGTCGTGGCATGGCGATTGTTTTGAACAGTTGAAGACGGCGATTTTCACGATTTTCTTCACGATGCGCGACGGTTTTGGGGGAAGAACCGATACGATGTAACACGACGCAACACGACCTAAGCGATTTTCTCGACGAATGTCAAATCGTTGCGATTCGCCGTGAAAATCGTCAGTATGGGACTGGGCCTTTATGTGCTCTTGTACAAAAGTTGCCCGCGAAGTAAACAAAAGTATCACATAAAGGGCACAGCGTTTACACCACCTTGAGCCGATCCAAACGGATAGATTTGATAGAGATTATGTATGCTTGATGTCCGCATGCAAAGAGTTGACGTAAACAGTTACTGTTTTATTGTGGTTCTGAAGGCACTTCCAAAAGTTTGCGCCAAGTTAGTATAATAGAAGGGAATATTATGAAATTGTGCATAATTATTATGAACAGCGATAATATAGACGGAACGTGCGCCATAAAAGTAGCCACCATTATTATCATTATTTATTATCAAGTAAATACAACTTATTTAAGAAAATTGATTCTAAATTATGCTGAAATAGAACAGTTGAATCCATTGACCTATTAAATTAACAACACTATCATTCAACATTATGTATGCAATGTCATTGCTGTAATGCTTATCAGTAAATGTCATTCCCAATTGTATTGTTGCCCGTTGTGAAATCTGTATGTTTGTAATAAGAAACTTTGTAGTCAAAAGAAACATGACTGCATCATACAACACTGCCAATCGTTATACATTTAAACATCGGTAATCTGGGTCTTATATCAATGCTGTTGATGAAGATGATGATGATGATGATGAAGATGATGATAATGATTATGATGATGATGATGATGAAGATGATGATGATGATGATGATGATGATGATGATGATGATGATGATGATGATGATGATGATGATGATGATGATGATGGTAGTGATGATGATAACGATGATGATGATTTGTTTTATATATCCAAAAACGATTTTGCCCCCCCCCCCCCCCCCCCCCATTAAAAAAACACACCTGATTTTCGCAGAGGGGATTTTGCTCTTGTTCTTAGCATTATTGCTGCCGTGGTTCATCTCTACTGACGAAATAAACGCCATCGACAATTTTTTGCATGCAGAGCAGAGTTTTTGTTAAGTTTGTTTTTTATAATCGTAGTATCGAACAGTGAGTGGCGTAGCAGCGAGGGATAAGGGGTTTACTACCCCATACTCTGTGAGAATGTTTGCTCCTCATTGCCTCTCAATAGGGATTCACATTAACAACACTATAACAACACTATTCCTATGTAGACACAAGCAGCCTACCCCCTCGATACAATCATTACCCCCTGGTCCTTCCCATCCCCACCCCCACCCCCCCCCCCCCCCCCCCTTTGGTTGATCCAAGCTATACAGCATTCATTTAGCCCCGTTACAAACAATACCCCGTTACTAGTTATGCTAGTGGCGATTCAATTTGTACTGTCCATATCATGGATATCTTGTCATCGTATCTAGCCAAACCGTTGGAGTTGGGTAATTGTGGCAATTGCATTTAGTGTTCTGTTTATTTGGCGCCCAAAGTGGAGCGCTCCTCCGCAACAAGTGGGTCGCTCTTGTGCATATTTCATAAACAGCGTCTCTTAACCCGATTTTCCTCTCGTCTTTTGCTTTTACTAGGGTAATCACTATTTGAATTGTCAATCTCATTTGCCGTTTATCCGTCAGAAGGTAAATTATTATATAGACATTCTGCCTCAGAAAAAAACAACTGAAGTAGAAGAAAAAAAAACAATGATGCGTTTGTCTCATAAATTTGATTTTAATTTCGATAATCATTTTTGATAATGTTCAATTATATTTCTTTTTAATCTGCTAAGTCATTGCAAAATATCAAAGTCATTTTTGCTGTAGAAAATGATAACAATGGACTACAATGAACACATGAAATAACCATCGTTTTATCGCTTCCATACTCCGATTAGACAGTTCCGTCGTTAGTGTGCATAACAATTTAATATGCATAATGATCGCAAGACTCGTTGTTATTGTAAACTAATTTGTAATGAAATATTCCATACAATATGCGCAAATGTATACAGTCATTAATATGAACTAGTACAAATAACAGCGGTAATATATTCCGTTTCATTGGGCCTATTATCATGATTATTGTTGTTAAATCGGTACAATAAGCCTGTGCTTCGAGTGCCAAACTCCACGTTCGCTCACGTGCTGATTGTTATTTTTTTAACTACAGTATCAATTTATGGAATTTGTATACCAATTAAACCGATAACCGATATTGCCTGTCATTGCCCGGGGCTGTAACCACGGACGAACGGTTACCGTAATGTGTTCTTTATGCAGGGGCTGAGGGCTTTTGTCTAAATAGCAACCTTACTGTTTGAGTTTGATTGTGAGATTGAGATTGTTTTGTCAGCCCGAAATTTGGATTGACTTTAAATAACCCAAACACTTACGTTTTCAAAACTCCCGGGGACTGCAACCCTCAGCCTCACAACGCTTACTCTTCAACCAAGCGAGCCGGAGCCATGTATTCCAATACGATAAACTAGTGAATAATTACGTTAGAAAGTATTGCGTACATGCTGAGTATTTGTTTTGCCTTTTCTCCACCCAGGATATGATCTCCTTCATCACTTACCCTCCTTCCCGCCAATTGATTGTCGCAAACAGTAGATGTTCGCACCCCAAGGCGACGGATATTATCTGCCCGCGTATAATGTAACCCAGCTCTTAACTTAAGGAGCATTACTACCTAGACCAGTCGACTGGAAAGCCGGGTGAATACAATTAGGGGAAAGACAGAGAAATCGAGACCCTCGAAATATTTGTCTTCGAGCGAAAGGTGCTGTAATACGACAGTCTCGTGAGTGAGATGAAATATTAATTTAGTTCCACGTCCGGAACCGCCGTGCAAATGGTTTGTGAAATCTGATAATAAGCATGTGGCTTTGTTCGTCAGTGTGTTGTAATGCTAGATTTGGGATACTTGGTATTCAATATTCGGGTCTTTAGGGAGAGGGCCTTTTTATCCCACAAAAGTCCCTCTTGCAGTCATCGTTCGCAATGCGTATACAATTTCAAAAATCCCCGCCAGACTGAACGATGCTGGATATCAGTCGTGTATTCAGTTGAATGTCATTCCCCCCCCCCCCCCCCTCTTGATATCATTATGTTTGTATATACGTTTAACTTACAGTCATTCCCCCCCCCCCACCCTCTTGATATAATTATGTTTGTCTATACTTTTAACTTACCGTCCTTCTCTCCCCTACCCCCCTCTTGATATCATTATGTTGTCTATACGTCTAATAACTAACAGTCCTCCCCCTCTTGATATCGTTATGTCGTATACGTATAACTTACAATCCTTCTCTCCCCCCCCCCCCCCCCCCCTCTTGATATCATTATGTTTGTCTAAACGTCTAAATTACAGTCCTCCCCCTTGATATTATTATGTTTATCTATACGTCTAACGTACAGTCCTTCTGTCTATTTACTGTCCGTTTATATGTCTACCTTACAACATATATCTCTACCTCACCGTATATCTGTCAACCACAACCTATTTGTTTAACTAACAGTCAATATGTCAGCCATTCAGTCTGTCTACAATCTGTCTACAATTCAGTCTACATGTCTACCTGACCGTCTATAATGTCAACCTCTCCGTATATATGTCTATCTGTCTACCTTACAGTCTACCTGTCTACCTGACCGTATATCTGTCAACCTTACAACCTATCTGTTTAACTAACAGTATATATGTCAGCCATTCAGTCTATATGTCTACCTTACAGTCTACCTGTCTACCTTACAGTCTACCCTGTCAACCTTACAACCTATCTGTTTAACCAGTCTATGTCTGCCATTCAGTATATCTGTCTATCATTCAGTCTATATGCCTACCTTACAGTCTACCCTGTCAACCTTACAACATATCTATTTAACTAACAGTCTATGTATGCCATTCAGTCTACCTTACATTATACCTGTCTACATGACCGTCTATCTGTCAACCTTACAACCTGTTACAATCTGTTTAACTAACAGTCTATATGTCTGCCATTCTGTCTATCTTTCTACTTTACAGTAGAACTTCCTACCTGACCGTCTACCTGTGTACCTAATTGTACAGTTGTATGAGTGTCTGTGTCATCGTCCGACAAGACTATAGCAGGAACGGTTCCACATGTCACTGCATGGGTTCACCACTGCAAACGTATTTGCCATGTATATGCAATAAACAGCATGAAGTGAAATGGAAGGTTCATTACCACATAGTATTATCTATCCGAAAATTTAATAAAAGTGTAAGATTGTAAGAAATTACCCGAATATGAGCTTGCTTTTGCCCCGATATAGCATGTATAGTGGCGTGTTCAAACATCTTCGGGGAAACAGCCGCCAGCCACACCTCTCTCTCCCTCGCCTCGTACGCCTAAGGTCATAATGACATGATAAAGCTCTCTTTAGCTTTATCTCCATTAATCGTACGATTCTATAATCAAGTTATTCCTTGGTTGTAAGGAAACGGATACGACCATGTATATTTTTGGAAACATTCGTGTGATAAGAAAATCCCAGAACCCCACGCACGCGGCAGGAAATGTGATCACATTCGTCTGGAAGAAAGTTTTTCAAGAGTAAAACATAAATACTCTTGAGAACGGCCTTCTATTGGTCGAGTAACTTACACGGTTAAAGTGAGGCCCGTAAAGTGTCTAACTCCACGAAAATTACTTGGAGCTTCCTCGTTTCTCTTCTACCGTGTTGTTTAGCTTATGGTAAGATAAGAATAAAATAGTGTTAGATTTTTTTAAATGCCCCTTTAGTATGACGATATCTATCATTCAGCTCAAGAGCGTTAATGAACGGTCATAAACCTCATAAGCGCATACAGTAATTCGTTGTAAAAGCTGACGTATATTTTCGATTATTTTAACCAGGAAAGCAGTGTTCTTTTTCAATGAAACCGTCACACATCATTTGGACATATCTTACAATGATTTTGGTACAGAATAAAGTCTCAAATGTCATTTTGGGCAATATCTGACAAATGCTGTGTAGGAAGATTAAGAGCTAACATGGGAATCACACAGATGATCATTGCAGACAAAGAAGGTAGACCAAAGTGTGTTGAATAACTTCTCCATGCATATTATCACGAATATAAAAAAATTTGTTAGGCCCCTTTAACTAGTATAAATGTCGTTTGAAGTACCTAGTTGATCGGTTAAAAAGAATCGATGACCATCAATGGGCGGCGGAAGTCAGCTTTGTATAAGTTGGAATGGAAATAAATTGCCTGGAAGGAAAGTTAAATCTACTCCACCCCCCCCCCCCCCCCCCCAAACAAAAACCGGTTCTAAAACCCGTCGATGTTTTGTGAAGGTTTTCTATACCTGTTAATAAGTTTGGAATAAATCGGTTGGAAGGATACAACTTTTTACTTGTTTCCAGACTTCTATATAAACTGTTTGCCATGTCCCTACAGTTTCATTAAATTTACAATGTTCTGAGGTCGAACATTTGACCACAGGGAGGTTAGCATGTTTTGTTTTCTTACCCGTTGGTTCCTATCATAGTATACGTCATAAAGGATTGATACAAATCACATCAGGTTATGGTAGGTAATGTGTTATTAACTACGTTTCGTTCCATGGTCCATGAGGGGAATCAGCAATGTCGACCTGTTCGATCCACTACTGCGATTATACCCGACATCTCTGTGGCGGGCGTCGCAAACTGTCGCTCAAAATCTCTGCAAAAATAAATACAAACATAAACTATAAATTCGCTGAGACCTTGACACCAGTTAAGACATCTACAATGATATCGAAAAAAATAGAATTGCTATACGGATAAAGGTCAGCAAACGTACATGGGAAAATATCCCCCTAAGATTTTCAGCTGTCGAACTATCTGGATATTCATTCGATCACTTTCCACCAGCAAGAAATACAGATTCGGATAAAATGTCATTACAAATCAACCTTTCCCTTTCTTATTTGAAATGGTATTCTCGTTCTATAAAAATAAGACAAGGTATTATTGGAAGTTGGATACAAATGAACATACAAAGGCATTTTTTGTTGCCTCCAGTGTGTAATAAACACGTTATAGAAATCAAGATAATTATGCAGTTTAGAAAACGGCTCAAAAGGCATTACACCATACACAAGTACAACGTATTTTATAGTATAGTCATTACGCCACTATACTTTCAAGTATTACGTGGCCAGCATGTACACTGTGTGTTATACAAGTTAATTAGGACATTGGTTTATTGTATTTTTCCCATCGATAAACCGTGTTTTTTTATATCGATGATTTTCCCCTTAAAATGCGTATAAATTCTAATTTTATCCATTAAGTTCATTATAATTTCATGATTATAACGCTAAAAGAGGGACATTATTTTCACTTCACAGGAAAGGTTGCGGTACGTTATTCATAAAAGGCCACCTGGCCAGATGTGGAGCAAGTTAGTCGAACGACACAATTTTATTATCCTCCCTCTAAATCTGTAACGCTGTTTGTCTTCTCTTCTCTGTTCTACTATTTTCACATCCAAAGTAGATAACACGTTTATACCGTACACTCGACCATACATTGGTTGTCATGATACACTCGATTTAATAATACAGTGTTTAATATGATTTATAATCGTATCCAGGTGCTTTACAAAGGCACTATCACAACGGTAATTGATCTCACACATTGTAATCAATCCGCGAGGAGCGTGCACGTTGCACTCCCTAGGGAGCATTGCATTATGTCATCTGACTTTAGTTAGTAAAATACGCGTCGTTGATTGGCTAAACACGGTCACATGATTGGGGTGTCATTTTGTTATGACACCATGGCCAGAGAGTTATGACACCCACATGGGTGCGCTGCAAAAGAGATTGTATTATGACGTCACAATGAGAACCAAATGTACACGATAATACACGTAGCCTTGTTTTTGACTGATTTCAGTTTCAATGCATGAATGTGTATTAGCCCCCGGATTTAGCCAGATGATATAACAGTTGTAAACTTTGTTGTCGGGAAAATCACAGAATGTTCCCTCGGGATTTAAAATGCTATTTCGTGAAGAAAATAAGTCCCTCGACTACGTCTCGGGACTTATTATCTTCCCTCAATATCATTTAAAATCCCTCGGAGTGGAACATTCCGTGATGTTCCCTCCACCACCAGTTAACAACTGTATAATGACAGCTCGTATACTGGAACAAAACGGTATACAGCTTTATGCATATTCACATTAATAACCTGAACCCTCGGTTAGGCGGTAGCAACTGAAGGCGGACACACATGTCAGGTTGGGAATGGAACCCAAGACCTTCCCAGTAAAAGAACATGGTGGTGATTAAAACAATTCATACTCCATTATCCATCGCCAAACTATTTACTGGGAAAATAATTGAAATATGAAACAAAATGTTGCAGAAAACATCACGTCTTTTGTTCAGTTGTTTTGTTATTCAAGCACAGTTGCATTATTGCATGATAAATACTTCGAAAATCGATTTGAAAATAAATGACAAACAGAGTGTTGATACAATAACATGTGGGTATTTAATTCAACATATGATACATTATGTTGTTGTCATATTGGTCCATTTCCACTAAAAATTATTCTGTCACATTTTAAATCCAGGTCATCTTACAAATATATACATTTTAAAGGGTATTGCAATCGGAAAAAACATTGTGAAAGGAAAGCAAATTAGATTGAGTTGATTTCTCAATTCAAGAAATAAAAACTGTACGGTACTTTAAAGGTAGTTCGGCTTCGTAATTCAGATGCACGGCGACATCTTGCGAACGCCTTGCGCACGGTGCGTAATGCACACTGGATCCACGTTATGCAGTGCGCGCAAGTTCGCCTATAGTTCAAAATGGTGACTCGCTGTGTACTAGCGTCCCCGGGCCACGCATACCAATCTTTAATCCATAGCTTGTAATAGTGGTTGTATTTTGATAGATTCCCTTTTTTCCCTAGACAATTTTTGCCCTCCTGAGAGTTGTGTCGGTTAACAGACGGATGTAAGATGGATAGTTCCTCCCTAGCTCTGAATAATGCGAATCTACAAATGTTACGGCATCTATGACGTGCAGTTAGCGTCAATAAATCCCCGTCAAACTTATACAACCGAACGGCGTTTAGTGAAAGTCACATCGACATCGACATTTGTAACACAAAGGTTTAACTATAATTTAAGTTGGACTTAAAAATATGGTAATCCATTTGTATATATCCATTTAGAATAAAACACTTTCATAAGAAAAAGCGCAAAGTTTGGTTAGACTTTTAAGAAATGAATATCGAGAACAAGAAATCTCCTTCATAATAAACAAATTTTATGATTTTTAATCCAATTTTATACTGTGTTTTCCATAATTTTAAGTCAAACGTAAGTTCTTTGTGAAACACCACCAGATTAGATGCGATGTCCCGATTAATATAAGGTATAGCGGTTTTGGGCTGGAGCGGTTGAGGGTGATTGGGAGATGCGATGTCCCAATTGATATAAGGTATATAGCGGCTTTGGGCTGGAGCGGTTGAGGGTGATTGGGAGATGCGATGTCCCGATTGATATAAGGTATACAGTATAGCGGCTTTGGGCTGGAGCGGCTGAGGATGATTGGGAGATGCGATGTTCCGATTGATATAAGGTATATAGCGGCTTTGGGCTGGAGCGGCTGAGGGTGATTGGGAGATGCGATGTCCCGATTGATATAAGGTATATAGCGGCTTTGGGCTGGAGTGGCTGAGGGTAATTGGGGCTGCAGCTTCAGAGGGCTTTGAAATATGCCAATACAATCGGATAAAGAGCATATCATATGCATCGAAGAGGCATTTGGGCATTTTTAAAGCCTGATGGAAAGAAAATAAGGAAGGGCGACATTTTGGCAAGAGACTTGGAAGACGATACCAAAAATATGCCTGCTCGATCATCTATGGATATTAGGAAAACTTAAGTTCTTCTTGTATTGTAGATGATTTGTGGCACGATACGATTATGCGCTCTGATACCTCGGAGTATAAATCAAAGGAAAAAAGTCCAACGATTTTGTTTACAATATTATTTTGTTTTCTTTTATCATTCAACCGATATTGTATTGTTACACCACAACCCTTGTCTAGCTCGAGTTACTACCCTCTAATTTGTCACGATAAAAACATCGATAGGTGTTTCTACCGATACTAATGGGTGTTTTCGACGATGGTTAGATACCTATGTTTTCTATGAAAAAGAAGGCAGATTAATTATTGGCGGAGCTTATGTCATGGAACCCTTTTACTCACATCGATTGATGCTTCGTTGCTATAATCGAGCTTTCTAAGATCGATGTTTGAAGACACACAATACACGCCATAGGAGTGTAACTGATATTGGCATATAGCATCGGGGGAATCTTGCACGGGGAAATGCACAGCCCCGCCAGCCCCGGGCTACTATCCCGAGTGGCACCTCAGCGATAGATTAAATGTTGACGATGTTGCTGACATGTGCACTTGTAAACAGAAAAGGGAAAGGCATACTGCAATTGGTAATCAGATAAAGGAAAAAAAGTACAATCGATACGGGCGGGAATAAGAAAACAAACAACAAACAATATTTATTAAAAAAAAGGAATGTGAGAGGAAGGACGAGTGAGACAAGTAGTACTACTATACTTGGTGTAGCAGATTGGTATAGAGCGCGTGCCTCCCAGCCGTGAGGTCCCGAATTCGAAACCTGTGTATGACCACCGCATTTTGTCCTTCAGCAAGGCAATTTATCCACATTCGATGCTCTCTACCCAGGTTATACATGTGTACTGGGTAGGAATGGATGTGATAGCAAAGCCGTACATAAGAACGTATTCTAGGTAGCCTGACTAGAATACTCCCCATGGAGTTGAAAAGGGGCACTTCGCGTGCAGGTTGACTGGCCGGTGCTTCTGGAGACCCAAGTAATAACGTGGTCAAGCGCTTAGGGATGATGATCAATCATTTGGTGCTATATCAATTTAAAATTATTATTATTTATCATTATTATTAACACGGCAATGTGAGAGGGCCTGCAGTATAGTGAAACAATCTTACAATTTTGCAGGAAGCAGTTGGGCTTAAGTTGGAATATATGACTTGAAGGAAATCGTATTTTGATGCCGTTATTCATTATAAATAGTAGAACGAAGTTATCCAGTTTAATGACCACGACCCAGTAGACCGGGCGCAAAGCATCCCTTCCAAGGACAATATAACAGTTAATTAACACAGTATTATTCAAATATCATGCAGCATGCCCAACTGGAAAACACCGAAGTTTCTCCCTTGGTTATATAGGGTTAGGGTTGCCAACCTGAAAGCTTAACCAAAACTTGTCCGACATAGCAACATGTACCATATATATATATATGAATACAAGACGTATAATACATACCTTTAACCCGTTCAATACTATTTGACTTTTGTGCACAACCCGATATTAATACGGATTAACACGTTTGATGTAAGTTTATCCAGATGTGCCTTAAATACGATATTAATGAGTTCAAAGACTTCGACGGGTGTAGAAATAAAGAGCGAGAGAATGAGAGATAACGAAAACAAAAGAGAAGCAATTATACATGAGAACTGTCTCTCGTAGCCGAGTCATGAATAATTCCTGGTGTTCGACTTGAAGAACCCTCTCGACGGTGTTTATCGATAAGGTCGTTGACAGCCTTGATGTCCACCATCTTTCAACCCCTTTTACCCTTCGCTTTCCAGAGCTGATGGACCAAGTACTATTGAAATGTGCATATCTACGAACCAATAGGTTAACACGCACATGGACATTGAGCTACGTAAATTCTGGTCATGCAGTCCATGATCGTGGGCGTGGTTAGTCTTATATTTTAACCCCGGGGGTCTGTCCTCATAGAAAGGGGGGTATCATGCGTTACCAAGGACTTGCCAAAAGCACCCTAAACGAGTATTTGCGTGGTGCAAACTGTAAGTATGATTATCGGTAATTTGATACCCTAAGCAAGTAATCCATTTTTTGTAAACCCCTAAGCAAGTATTTTTGATACCCTAAGCAAGTAATCAATTTTGTTGTAACCCCCAAAGCAAGTTATAACTATTTTTGATACCCTAAGCAAGTAATCAATTTTTTGTAAACCCCTAAGCAAGTCATAACTATATTTGATACCCTAAGCAAGTAATCAATTTTTTGTAAACCCCTAAGCAAGTCATAACTATATTTGATACCCTAAGCAAGTAATCTTTTTTTTTGTAAACCCCTATTAAAAGCAAGTGATAACTATTTTTGATACCCTAAGCAAGTAAGCTGAGTTTTTGAGACCCTACACGAGTAATTCATCTTTTTGAGACCCTAAACGAGTAATTTATCAGCCTAAAAAAGATACCCTTTTTCCTGATTTTGGGTGATTTTGAGACCCAATTCGAGATACTCGAGTATCTCGCCTGTTCGTAAAAAACCACCCTAATTACTCGTTTTCTTGGTCACGCATGATACCCCCCTTTCAATGAGGACAGACCCCCCGGGATTTTAACCCCTTGATTCAGAGAAACTAATATAAACGTCACACTTTACACACGAATAGTCGACAGGTTTATCAGAAAGGGGGGCATCTTATCTTAATCATGTTAATGTATTCGTTTATTCTCACGAACATAAAACCAGTTCGAGACACGGCTACGAGAGCATGTTCCAAACTAAACCCAGATTCGTAGTATTGCGGGATCGAACCGATTAGTAGCCTATATTATACAGTCACCATCAACACACATCGTCAACATTAAACATTCATCATGTTCCTGTTGTATACATAGTACAAACATACGGTATACAGCGAGGATAGCCATGCATTGAAGCGCCATCTCATGTTATTTAATACCTTCGTCGTTTTCCTAGAATAAAGACTTAACTGCATGAATTAACTACATGTAGTTGAATTCTCTAACTCTAAGAATAACTCAACAAGAACGAACAACTTTAGAAAACTGGCTTATATGCTATGTTAGGTAACCAGTTGAGTATCTAAATTAGATGATCTGCCTACACATTCATGTCGGTGTGGTGTCAAGAAAACACATATCAGCTGCTTTCTATTTGGTGGCGGGTGTGTCTAATTTTGTGATGTCTGTTGTAAAAAAAAGTATTTTGTTTAATTTCGAGCTGGACAATAAACATAGATTTATTCGGCTAAGAAAAAAAATACAGTTAAATACTCGTCAATATCGATGTGTTTTAAATCATAAAATTCATTCAGTGGATACAATTTGTGTTAAATAATAAATTGTGAACGTGGTGTGGCAAGATTGGTAGAGCGCGCGCTTTCCGATCGTGAGATCCCGAGTTCGAACCCTGTGTAGGCCCACTGCGTTTGTCATTCAGCAAGGCAATTAATTCCCAATTGCTGCTCTCTACCCAGGTGTATAAATTGGTACCATGGGCCTTAGCGCTATCATCAGTGGCAGCTCGGCTAGTATGCTCCCCGGGGAGTTGAGAAATTATTTAAGCGCAGTAGAGTATATAATTATGTATAGTAGCTGCGCTATATAAATGTTCATATTATTATTATTATCATGGACCATGAAGAAGGCACTACAGGACCGGCTTGATGGGACATATACTAGGTTACTCATGAGGGTACAAGATATTAGTTGGAGGGAACACAAAACAAAACCAGAGATCTATGGAAACATACCACCCATCTCTACCACTGTTGCTCATCGCCGAACGAGATTCGCTAGTCACTGTTTTAGGGCCAAAGACCAAGTAATCTCGGATGTGATCTGCATGAGACTCCCATGTCCTAATAGAGGAACGAGACCTATGAACTATATGGACTGCATTGCAAGAGACATCCAGTGTGAAACTGGGGACTTGCAGACATTGATGATAGATAAAGATTCATGGCGTTGCATTGTGAACTCAATCTCGGATGCGTCCGCTTAGTAGTAGTATATATATAATTATTATTATTATAATAGGGAGCTGGATCTTCAAATCATTTGACCTATTGTGACTGTGCTATGTATTTACTCTTCTGGAATTGCAATTCATTGTGATCACTTATTCTTTCTCCCAATGTAGATTCTGGTCAACTGAATGGTGATTGGTTGCTTTGCGCTCGAGAGAAGAAAGCATGGATTCTTCCCGGACGCCAGTAGGTCACACACCAGCCTAGACACACTAGCACAGACAATACATACATTATAGTCATATCTCTTCTATACGTGTGTGAGTCGAGCAGGTATCATCAAATTAATTGACATAAACAAGTCTATACTTAATTGAACTATTGGCGGGCATGTGAAGTAATGCTATAATGTCGTCGTATTACTCTCCCAACGCGGAAGGCATGAATGGATCAACGAACTACACTATAATGGAGGCGTCGTCGGCGGCGTTCTTTGCCGAGTCCGTTTTCCGCATCGCGTCCCTCGCTGTCATCTTCTTAATCGCCATGCCGCTTAACCTCATTGTCCTCGCCATCGTCTTCAAGCGACGTCGCCACAAGTCCCGCGTCAACATCCTCGTCATGCACCTCACCGTTGCCGACTTGCTGATCGCCGTGGTCAACATCCCGACCGACGTGGTGTGGTTCTACACGGTGCGGTGGCTGGCTGGCAACGCAGGCTGCAAGATCATCATGTTTGTTGAGTCCTTCAACATGTACGGATCATCGTTTGTCCTCATCGTGATCAGTCTCGATCGCTATGCCGCCATCGTTCACCCACTCAGCATCCACCGGGCAGATCGCCGTGTCAAGATCATGCTGCGGGCCGCTTGGGCGTGCAGCGCCATCTGCAGCATACCTCAGGTCAGTACTGCAAATCAAAAACCCCTCATCGATATAATATACATCCGTGTTTGAAAAAGACTGCATCATGTCGTAATGCGATTGTCTCCTTAACCGTTCGGTGTTTTGCGTAAGCGCGACACTCACGTAGATCATTTTGACCGTCGTCCACTTTTGCGCGTTTATAATTTGTATGGCTTTGTGCTAAACATGCGGCGTCCGTTTTGAATGGATGTTGGTTTGATGGAAAGCGCCCTATGTCGCAAATGGTGCAGTCCCTTTAATAATGTCGTCATTATCCTTCCCCATCATCGTGTATAGGACTAGTTTCTTACATGTAGATGGCCCATGTAGCTGTCTACATTGTCGTTACATGTTATCAGAGTTTTACTTTCTTCACAAACAAAAGTAGTGCATTATTGCGTACATTACTAATAGCCCTCCAATAGGGCAAACTCCAACGTGCTAAAATAACCAATAATTTTATTTGTCATGCAAAATCGTTTCCTCTCTGTTAACTCCGCAACGAAAAAAAACTACCGACCAATGATTGCTAGAAGTCGGGAAAGATCGTACATTGTATTCAATTTATATAAGTGCTATTACAGCTATGTAGCCTACAGTTCAGTACCTACAATTGGCGTTCAATACCCTTATTTCCTGAGAAACATACTTCATGCATCATAATTATGATAAATGAAAAGCTGGAGCATGGCAAGGTTGCTGCAAACAACAAAACATTCGTAAACAGACCAATTATTGTAATTATCTAGCTATGTCCGACAACAGTGTATATGGGTCATTGATACACAGAAATATAGACGCTGGTCAGCGTCAGAAATAGAACTTATATTGTACAGATATGCACACAATTTGAGGGGGAAATCGTTAATTTCAGCAGCTTAAGTCCTTGAGATGGAATTTTAGCATATACAAACATTTTCAGACAATTCCTTAAAAAGATCTGGTACCCTATACAAATATATGACATATACTCCATGCAGTAGGTTGTAATCAAAGAAGTATTGAAGGCTCAACTACTTTAGAATCTTCAGGTATCCCGTTAACGGAGTCCCTTCTTTAACCTACTTTGAATTGTCCACCACAGTCAAATCCCTGAAATCCGACTGCAAATTTATCAGAAACTTAATTTAGAAAGCCTTCGTTCGCCGAAGAAGTAGCGTTCTGATTTAATTACAAAGATGTAGTCATGCGCACTACGACAATAATTGAAACGGAGATGTGGCATATATCAAGTCAATCTGTAAAACAAAACAAACAAAAAAACACAAATTGTGGTAACTTAAAGAGACTTAGTAACATTGTCCAAATCCTCAAAACTTATTTGGAACTCTAGTGGTTCTCTCATACCGTATCATATTCATGTTAACAATAAAAGCACGGGACGGGTTTCGGTTTTTCAAATTGCCATTTCGTTCAAAAGATATTTACGATTGAATTGTTCAGATATAAAAAAATTGTCTACGGGATACTTTAAGCCGTGTACAAAGTAAGGGCAATGAGTTAGTGAATATCACTTTGCATTTTCGCTCATATCTCAGCCCAAAAATATCAAATTAACGTGAAATTTTCACACGTTACTTTGTTACTTTGTGGACTTTGTGGACATATTAATCAGTCATCATTTTTTGCACTTGTCAACAAAGTAACTAGATCCCTTTAATATGAATATAATATTACAGGAACCCTCCAGAACGAGATGGATTTGTCTGTCTAACATATCACATACACTATGAATTCAAATTTCTAAATTTATTCTGAACTCAAAGAGTGTTGGTACATTACCAACAATATGCTATTGTATTCTTTTCTTAACCGCATACGATTCTGGCAGATTTGTCGTGAGCATAAAACATCGTAAGCCCTGGGAATATTGTAGTGTTGTTTCCATATCAGCACTATTAAAGGGGTAGTTTAGTTTTGGTAAGGCTGGACATTAGTAGCCAAAACCTGCACAGTAACATTATAAACTAATAGTTATAACTCCACCATGCTCGAAAGGTATACAAAATTACAAACGACTAAGTAAAAGGCCTGTTATCATTCAAAAAGAGCCATTAAAACACAAGAGGGCGCTTTTTAAATAGGCATTGCTTCAAACCATTGTTCATACAAAATTATGCATGTGATGTTTTATTGATATAATGATTAAATAGCAAGATCATCAACAACTATTTAAAAAACGCTTTTGAAAATTTTTGAAAAAGTGCAGGCATTTTTAAATTTTTTTCTAAAAATCATCTAATTATTTGGGCCCCAAATAATTATAAGGTCAGATATATTTATTGATATTTCAGCCGTTTCTGGGTCGATTTTGACCAAATAAAGTTTATTCTGCCATTGAAATTGCATGTTCTCTCAAATTCGACACTCAGTTTTTCATTACCTCACAAAAAAATTGTGATGTGCAGCGCCCTCTCTACCAAAACTAAACTACCCCTTTAATAATTATGTGTACTTTACAGTACACGGATGAACGTCAATGTGCCCGATAAGTATAGCGTAGTCAGGTTCAAACCGGACGGAGACGTAGAGGGGCGAGGTTTGTCACAAAAGGGGGTTGGGTATACGCTGAGCAAAAACATATGACATGTTTTTGTATTACTGTCGCCTAACAGGGGGAGATACTTTCGGTTATGAACCCCCTTGCTCCTATCCCTAACCCCCTTTAGCTTGTTTAGCAGCGCCAATGCGTTTCAAGTAACGTCTCTTGATACATTTCTGATCATGAATTGCAAAATAAATCCTTGACACAGTTCTGTATGAATTGGATAAATTCATTTAAATTGTTCAGCATTTGTTGACGTCAACATAAGCCTTTTATTCCCATTTACATGAATTTGATTACAAATCATGGCACGTTTATTTGTATTGAATCGCAAACGTTGTTGACTCCCAAACTATATCCCACGAAGATAAAATAAGTAAATAAATAGATAGATAAATAAATCAATCAATCAATAAATAAGTAAATAAATAAATAAATACGTACTTTTTGTTACATGGTCTATGTTTGTTCGCATGAAAAACTGTGCATAACACTTAAAGGAACTTAGTAACATTGCCTAAATCCTCAAAACTTACTTGGAATTCTAATGGGTTTCTCATACCTTATCATATTCATATTAACAATAAAAGCATGGGAAAGGTTTCGGTTTTTCAAATTTCCATTTCGTTCAAAAGATATTTACGGTTTTAGTGTTCAGATATGAAATTGTCTACGGGATAATTTCATGCCGTGTACAAAGTAAGTACAATGAGTTAGTGAATATCACTTTGCATTTTTGCTCATATCTCAGCATAATAACATCCGCTTAACGTGTCATTTTCACACATTACTTTGTGGACATATCAGATCACTTTAATACATATTTTATTAATTAATCATCACTTTCTGCACTTGCCAACAAAGTTACTAGATCCCTTTAATAATTTGCAACCGGGTTTTTATTAAGAACAAATGCAAGTATAATAAATGTATCGGGAAAATGTATGCTCTGACGTCATAGGTCAGGTATTGCATTGTTTAATCCAAGTTTTTGACAGAAAACATATTTATAGAAACATGATACCTGGAACGTGTTATGGTATACGCTCTCTTGATCTACAGTTACGTAGGTTTCAGTTTTAGGGCACTTACGTAGATATAGTGAACATGAACTGTTCATTTTCCCTATGGGTATAGGCAAGTCTATAAGAAGCACCTCAGTCCGTAGATTGTGCACTCCTCGTTGTAGAAAAGGGACAAATTGCTTTATAACTTTTTTTGACAAAATAGCGTATAATTATAATAGTTCCGCGCTCTCTGAATAATCCATATTATTGTTTGTTTTTTGTATAATTATTATAACTAGTACTAGTACTATCATTGTACATTTTATTTATTTGGTGTTATAAAACAAAAACGTTCAAAACAAATATAAAGTAAACAAATAAAATAAATGCACGCAGTCGTGGCAGATAGATAGCTCGGTCTATAGATAAGTGACCATGTCCCAATCCAATACAATAAAGAAGAGACGATAATACTCAAGGGATGACTTGTCTTTTCTTTTCCAAGTGAAAATTCAAATATAAAGAAAAAACTATTAACAAGTATAATATCTTGTTTTGTCTAGATTAGCAGCAGAAAACAATGGAGCGGAACTTCAAACAGAGTGATTAGAGATGATGTTTTATTAGTGTGTTTGTATGATGAAAATTAACATTAACGCACATGGATCGAATCACGCTTCAGTAAGTTATACTAATCTTTAGGCCATTTTCTTTTAATCACCTATAGCATTTCGTTTGCCAGCATTAGCAGTAAGTGAACGGAACTGTTTGAATATTGACAAACCTTTCAATGATCAAATAATTTGATGTCATTTTGATAGTCCCATCATGATCTGAACGTGTGAAAACCGACACAATCCATTATCGCACATGTAATATAAATATGCAAGATTTTGTTTATATTTTACAATATCGCTTTAGCTTCCAGTGCACGCTCGAATGACGGCTTCGCGTCATTAGATATCTAATCGCCCCAAGCCAACGGCATCATTAATTCACTCCCCATATTTATCATCCATTTATCATCCATCTAGTCCCTGTTTATAGCGGGAAAGGTGTTATACCGAGAGATGAAATACCACTCACGTCTTTATCCGATCGTGACTCGCCTTCAAATCAAAACGTATACACACGTGAAGGTGCCAACTGCCAAATATGCAAACTGAAACAGAAAAATGCAAACCAATTCCACGGGAATCGAATCCGAGACCTCCAAATTGGTAGACCGGTGCTCTACTATTACTGAGCAGGAATGCACCGGTCTACCAATCCGAAGGCCTCAGGTTTGATTAAAGGGATAGTTGAGTTTTGGTAGAGAGGGCGCTAGACTACTTTTTGTTTGTTTGTGAGGTAATGAAAAACTGAGTGTAAAATTTGAAAGAGCATAATATTTAAATAATAAAATCATCTTTGTTTGATCAAAATCGGTTCAGAGACGGCTGAAATATCCATAAATATAACAATTTGTAATAAACCTGGGGCCCCAGGTTTATTAGAGAATTTTGAACCAGTCGTTAAAAATTCAAAAAAATGCTTCCTCTTTTCAAAAAGTTACAAAATAGGTATTTAAATAGTTGTTGGTTATTTCTCTATCTAATCACTATTTCAACAAAGCATCACATGCACAATATTTTATTCAAAATGGTTGAAACCGATGAGTGTTTAGAGAGCGCCCTCTTACGTTTTAGCGGCTCTTTTTGAATGATAACATGATCTTTACTGCGTCATTTGTAATTTTGTGTTCTTTTCTAGTTATAACTATTAGTTTGCAATGTAATGATGCAGGTTTTGGTTACTAAAATTCAGTTTCACCAAAACTGTACTCTCCTTACCAGAACTCAACTATCCCTTTAAGTTATATCATCATACATTTCTGGTCAGTTTTCCCAATATTAGATTAATGATGTTTATAAATATAATTGTACTCATCATAATAATAATGAAAATAATGATGATGATAATAGTATTAATCATAATGAAGAGCTTAGTTCCAAAAGGCGCTAAATCCACTTTTCATAAAAAATCGAGTTAACGATATCAGTACATTAATACGCTACATAGCTTTCTAGAAATTCAAATTTGATGACAAATTACAACATCAAAATAAAACTATGGATATTTCCATTTTCATATTCCCAAAGGCATATACAAAACATTGGGCAAAGAAACATATTTTTCTCAAAAGTTGAACAAGTGGATTTAGCGCCTTTTGGAATTAAGCTCGTCAATACTGCTAATACTACTACTACTAATAATATTTATAATGATAACTTTAATAATAATAACAATGATGATAATAATCATCATCATCATCATCATCATCATCATCATCATCATCATCATCATCATCATCATCATCGGTTTCTGAACCGATTTTGATCAAATAAAGTTTATTCTGTCATTTAAATTGTATGTTCTTACATATTTAACACTCAGTTTTTCATTATCTCACAAACAAAATTCGTGCAGCGCCCTCTATACCAAAACTCAACTAGCCCTTTAAATACAAACGAAGGATTTAAATAATGTGATTCATAAACACAACTTGAGCAACAGATTATATTAGCAATGATGTATTGTTTTACATGTATACATTTGTAAATAATAGTCATATTCATGGTATAAAATACGTATTATTTTTTGATGCTGGCACTTTATTCAGTGTGGTGGTGGCGGTGGAGGTGGTTTGTTGTTTCGTTACTCATACATTGTGTCGTATTCTTTCCAGGTGCTCATTCACGAGGTCCTGTCCCCGTTCGAAGCCCCAGAGTTCACACAGTGCGTCGACTACCGGTTCGCCTACGATCACCCAACTCTGTGGTGGCTCTACCACGTGTTCGTCACCCTCGCCATGTACGTCGTGCCTCTGATCGTCATCTTCACCTGTTACAGCGCCATCATCTATAAGATATGCCGCAAGACACAGCAAGGTACCATTCCATTCAATTTAATTAAAATCATTTTTTTATTCATTTCCATTCCAATAAAAACAATTCAAGTTGCAAAAATACTGCTGAAAACTGATTATCTACTATAATAATGCCTGTGTAATCAAATGAGAGGCATTATGGGGCCTAAATTATCGATCCTAGCAGAATCTTCTTCAGAGGCTAACTGAAAAACAATACAAAGATAAATAAAACAAGCATTCACAATAGTGTCCGAGAAAATGAAAGTAGGGAAATACAAACGAAGGCAAAATGTGGTGTTGTGGAGACATAGTTCCCCGATATAAAGGTTAAGAAAGTTACTTCGTAATAAGTACGATGTTTACATAGTATTACTCATAAATACGTACGATGTTCACGTATTATGCAATGATTACTCCCATTGCTGTGTATTGCCCTGGTGGATAATAGCGCTTGATACAGAATAAAACAAGAATCACTAATATACACTAAAAGGAGAACTAGGATATAGTGTGAATAACACATTATCTTCTCCATCATTATCTTCAACATTACCACACGAAAACTATATATAATATACTGCAAGATAATCAGGTTAATCGCAAACAGGCTATACAGCGTACATGTATATCAAACCAAAAACAGCATTATTGCATGAATGCATGCATAAATGGAAACTAAGTCATTGTCCTCTTTTACTCTCGTGGGTCATAACAAGTAAAGTTGGTGAATTTAATTTTGGCTGAATGTAGATTGAAGTTTTCCCTAGCGGGTCATAACATGTTTATAGCGCAATGAAATACAATAATGTGTCAAATTATCTCCATCATGGTTGACTCTGTCATCTTTTATATTTCAACGAAATTATTAATTTCGTAACTGAATACAACTGAATGCTTAAAGGGATAGTTGAGTTCTGGTAAGGAGAGTACAGTTTTGGTGAAACTGAATTTTAGTAACCAAAACCTGCATCATTACATTACAAACTAATAGTTATAACTAGAAAGGAACACAAAATTACAAATGACGTAGTAAAGATCATGTTATCATTCAAAAAGAGCCGTTAAAACGTAAGAGGGCGTTCTCCAAACACTCATCAGTTTCAACCATTTTGAATAAAATATTGTGCATGTGATGTTTTGTTGAAATAGTGATTAGATAGAGAAAGAACCAACAACTATTTAAATACCTATTTTGTAACTTTTTGAAAGGAGGAAGCATTTAAAAAAAAATTTAACGGCTGATTCAAAATTCTCTAATAAACCTGGGGCCCCAGCTTGATTACAAATTGTTATATTTATGGATATTTCAGCCGTCTCTGAACCGATTTTGATCAAACAAAGATGATTTTATTATTTAAATATTATGCTCTTTCAAATTTTACAGTCAGTTTTTCATTACCTCACAAAAAATAAGTAGTCTAGCGCCCTCTCTACCAAAACTCAACTATCCCTTTAAGCCTTGTATTTAATTATGTTACTTCTGATGGTTTTCGAACAATATTCACAAATGGAAGACCTGTATACATACTTGACATAATAGCCTCGTTATAGCCTATTAATATGTAAGACAACCATTCTTTGTTTTTGTATAAGGCATCCATGTTTGGGAAAATCTTCGATCATGCTCCACAAATAACTAAACACGCATGCTGGTACAAATATGATAATGCTATACTTAATGCTTGTTTTAAGTATTTTTTGTTCTCTTTTTTGTCGTCACCTTTTCTGCACAGCCCGCAAGTCAGTAACTAATAATGAGAGCAGCGTCCTCAGGCGGTCGTGTACGAACAGTCTCCCAAGAGCCCGGATGAAAGCACTGCGTCTCACTGCTACCATAGTAACGGCGTTTGTCCTCTGTTGGGGTCCATATTACGTCTTAAGTACATGGTATGTTCTCATTTAACTTCATGAACTATATGTTTGTCAGAGTATTGCAATGTATAAGAACTCTCCTCATTAAAGGGATCTTACTAGTAACATTGTCAAAATCCACATAACGTATTATACTCTAGCGGTTCTCGCACAAATAGTTTATGTATCACCAATATAAACATGAAACAAGATTTGTAATGTATGATTTAAGTGTTCGGATTTGAAACATCTCCATGGGAGAATGTCAACCGTGTACAAAGTTAGTGCAATAAATTAGCCAATATCACTTTGCATTTTTGCTCATTACTCCATGGAATGTTCACACATCACTCAGTGGACATAACAGATCACATAAATACAACAGCTATAATATCAACTCTTCGTCAGTTTTTGCACATGTCAACAAAGTTACTAGATCTCGTATGGGGATAAGATATGTATATGTATTTCATTGAAAGACATCAACAGCGTAAATATGTAAATCAATCTTATAAGTTATAAGTCGTATAATTTCATGTTCTTACGGGTTAACATTGAAAGTACATGGTACATGCATCAGTGTTTAACATTTCCTTATTCATGTTATTTGTATAAGGTATCACTTCGACCCGGAGTGGCAGACGGCGGTCGGTCTGCCGAACCCCGATTGGATGATTCACGTCATGATGGCGCTGGGCTACTCCAACATCTGTCTCGATCCCATCATCTATGGTATCTTCGTCACACGCTTCCGCCTCTGCCAGCGGCGCAGTAACGCTGACGTGTCGCTTCAGATGAAGAAAATGCGCCGCTCGACCAACTCCAACTTCATAACGACGAACGGCCACACGTCGTCCGTGCGGTTTACACACGCGCTGGTGTCCAGCAAGATCAGCTGCAGCACCGCTTGCAGCAACGGCGCTGGTGACGTTGCGGTGACGTCGCATTGCGACGGCAGTAGTGACGCTAAGAAAGCATCACTAGCCAACAACCACAGTGAGATCGGTATTAGTACCGCATGAATGTATGACTTATGACGGGCGTTGACATAACGGCGTTCAGCGATTCAGTTAGCCTAGCGTCGTTTTCCATTGGCGGATATAGGTAAAGAGACTGTTTATGGTTTCAAATGCCAGTGAGCCTGAGACTCATAACATGTGAATTGTAATTTGTAACAGGCGACGCTTCACGACAACCTACAGCAGCCTTTAAACGATATGTTGTATACTACTGCTACCAGGGGTGTCGATCCGTTTTTGAGATTGGGGGGCGAAATTTGAAAAAATTCCAGAGTGACCACTGAGAGAGCTAAAAGCCCCATTTTGGCATGCCCGGAAGTTTTATTATGCGCTCATTGAAAGTGTCTTGATGGCTCGAAGACCTGACTTTGGGGGGCACCCACATTTGGGGACAATAATGGGGTCCAGGGTCGGAGCCCCCGGAAGCTTTTAGATTTCAGACATTTGCTCCTAGCATGGGTGTTAAAATTGTATAAAATAGTGAACCTACTCATAACGTATTTTTAAAGGGCATAGCGAGGAAAAGGCTGAGCCTTGCATGAGATGGATCCACGTGATCATGTATACTATAGAGCCATCGATATAGTCTAGGGCATTGAGCTCCCATGAAACTAAGCAAGGGCGTCAACAATTTCTCAAAAGTGTAGGGGAGACATTGCGAGGAAGCGAAGCGACCGAGCGGGGGAGGGTGCTTTTGTATTTTGGGCGTGAAATTGTGCGATTTGGTGGGAGCTTTTGGAGGGAGCTTTTGTATTTTTGGGCGTGAAATTGTGCGATTTGGTGCACACCTGAGACAGAAATTTCACGTAATATGAAGTATATAGGTATGGAACCAAACATACATAATGACAAAGGGAGGGGGACAATCTGCTCCTTTTTCAAATGTGGGGGGACATGATATTCCAATTTGATTTGCGTTCAGCGCATATGTACCGAGATTATTTGATTTTCTGTGACCGTGTACTATCTATAGATGAGGGTTTAATAAACTTCGTTTGAGGTGTGCGTTTGAGAAATTACGCTGCCCAACACTTTTCAAAAGGTGAGTTCCCACAACCCAAATGAAACTTGCAATATGAGAAACTGTATGCGGGCGAAGCGCGCGGCAAAAAAAAGGAGATTTACAGTCCTTTTAAAAAAACCGGCTATTTTGAAGATTAATTATTGATAAATGTGTCTTTCCCCTCTTTGGCATTATATCACTCGATTTTTTTCTTCCTCATTTTCGGAATTATTGGGGGGGGGGGGGCGAAATGATATGTTCGCCCCCCCCCCCCCCCCCCCCAATATTTTCATTGGGGAGGGGGGCGACCGCCCCCTGCCCCCCCCCCCCCCCCAGGATCGATACCCCTGACTGCTACTACTACAACACCTACTATTCTACTACTACTACTACTACTACTACTACTACTACTACTACTACTACTACTACTACTACTACTACTACTACTACTACTACTACTACTACTACTACTACTACTACTATTACTACTACTTCTACTACTACTATGCTATTACTACTTCTGCTGCTAGTACTAGTAGTACTACTATTACTACTACTAGTACTACTACTATTACTACTACTACTGACTACTACTACCAAGGGCGTCGATTTCTTCTCATGGTTGGGGGGGATGATCAGGGGGTTTTACCCATGACGATGCGGAGCATCGTCCACGAGCCGCGAAGCGGCGAAGTCCGAGCCGCGTAGCGGCGAGCCGATTTGTTTGGCTATTTTGCTAAGGGGGGGGTTTGACCCAATGACGATGCGGAGCATCGTCCACGAGCCGCGTAGCGGCGAGGCGATTTTGGGGGGGCTATTTTGCTAAGGGGGGGGGGGGGGGGTTGACCCAATGACGATACGGATACTGTGTGGGTCTGGACACAATGATGGCGTTTTTCTATGCACATCACATTTTCACTTGGCAGCCCAAGGGGGGGGGGGGGGGTTAAACCCATGATGGCGTTTGTCTATGCACATCACATTTTCACTTGGCAGCCCAAGGGGGGGGGGGGGGTTAAACCCCCTAAACATCCCCCCCCCCCCCCCCCGTAGATCCGCGCCTGGGGGGTGGGTGTGGGAGGGGGGTGTCCCCCTCCCACGGTAGGAAGCTTTTGCATTTTGGGGCTTGAAATTGTGCAATCTGAAGCATACCTAAGGCATCAATTTCACGTTTTATAAACTTGTTTCTGTGTTACCGTGTTATAGATAAACACAATTAATGAAATCAAGTTTGCAGAAAACCAAAGAGCGGATCGCACTTTTTTTGCTTATGGAGGAATGAGTAAGGACTTTCTAACATAAGACATACGATATAAGAAACTATACACATCAGTCACATACACAACTGGATGCTCATAGTAACCACACAATGGCACACAATGAGATGAAGAGTTTTCATTTAAACATAAACCACATGTTATGCATTTATTTTGTATTACTAATTAAGTGACTACATGCCAAGTAGTATGTAAGTCAATGCATTACTGTGCCTGATATATGATTGGTTCATTTTATTATGTGAATACAATACACTATGCAGGGAATGGTGTGAAATAAAGGCAGAAAGAAAAGCTCATAGAGATTAGATCCATGGAATATAACATACAGTATATACTTTTTTAAAAAATTTTTTACCCTCCCAAATATTGGGGGGGGGGGGGGGGGATGATAATACAGGCCATCCCCCCCACCTCAAATATTGGGGGGATATATCCCCCCCCATCCCCCCCCCCCGTGATCGACGCCCCTGACTACTACTATCACTATTATTACTTTAACTACATGTACTAATAGTATTATACTACTACTACTAATACTAATACTACTATTAATACTACTACTACTACTACTACTACTACTACTACTTCTACTACTACTACTACTACTACTACTACTACTACTACTACTACTACTACTACTACTACTACTACTACTACTACTACTACTACTACTACTACTGCTACTACTACTACTAGGCGGGTGGGGGGTTCACCCCTCCCTTTGATGAAAAAAGCTGTTTTTGATCCAAATTGGGTGGGGATGGGGCGTTCAACACCCCCCCCCCCCCCCCCCCCCCTCCCCCCCCCCCCTTTTTTTTTAAAACCATTTATAACGGGTCTCGAGTCCACTTTTTAGCGGTCTCGACCATCATAATCAATGGTCTCGGCCCCCGAGGACACAACTTAGCAGGTGGTTTCGGTCCCGGCTTCGAAAAAATGTATGGACACCCCCCTCCCCGTAATTGCATTATTATGACTACGCATTATATATAGTGCGACCTCCACTTTTGTTTGATTGGATCGGGTGACAAAAAGGCCACTAAAAAGTGACATAACTTTGAATAATTTTGTACGCCGTTCTCATGTTTATAGGTACATCGATCTATGTGAGACTGTAGTTGTAATATAGCTTTAATATGTTTAATGTTTTTGTTGCTGATTTTAAAAGTATGGTATAAGTTATTGTTCTGGAGCTGAAATTCGGGCAGGCAACGCAAACAGACAATAATGAAAAAAATTAAAAACTTTGATACATTAAATGTTTTCAATTCGCACATGAGTTATAGTCATGTGAAACGTGTACCCTCCTGGGCCCGTATTCGAAAGTCTGTTTTGGGTGATAGGGCTATAAAGTACAATTTAGAAATGGGTAAGCATTACAGCTAACTGGATATTTCATAGCATAATTAGCCCTATATAACATATAAAATGGACTTAGAAACGGAACGAGGCTAGTGCGGTTTTCTGAATGAGTGGGATGGGTCCCTTTGCAGAAAGAGATTCAGTCTCCAGTGGTCTCGGTCTCGGCCCTCGAAAAAAATGTATGGACACCCCCCCCCCCCCCCCCCCCCCCCCCCCCTCCTCGTTATTGCATTATTATGACTATAATATGCATTCTATATTGTGCGACCTCCACTTTGGTTCGATTGGATCGGGTGACAAAAAGGCCACTGAAATTAAGTGACATAACTTTGAATAATTTTGTACGTCGTTCCCATGATTATATATGTACATCGATCTATGTGGGACTGTAGTTGTAATATAGCTTATGTTTATAATGGTATGGTATAAATTGTTGTACTAGTACTAGCAGCATTTCAACCAGTCAGTAAGTGCCACCGACATATAGTAGGGTCATTTCTGGCACCGGCGCCGATTCCATCCGAAAACACAATGCATTGGGGGGGGGGGGGGGGGGGGGGGTGGGGGGGGGGGGGGGACCGTGACCGTGGCCGGCAAGGTTGTTTTTTGTGGATTTGTCATATTTGGGGGTTAAATTACAAAACGAACGGGTTGACCCTCGCTAAAATGTGGGCAGAATTTTCTAAAGCCCGAAATTAAAAATGGCCGCCATCGGCCTGGCCTATAAAGACGCGTTTAATTTTGTGACGTTTTAGCAGTAGTATTATGCTAATGTTATGGTTTATTTTCTTGATTTGATAAAAAAACAAAAAAAACATATGTAATGTTGATAAGATGATATTTCGACTTTTTCCTTTACAATGGCGGCCAATTTTCAAAATCGCCGCTATCAGCCACAATAAATAACCTTTAAAAAAAATGAGATGTCCTTCAATGCCGAACAGAAACATGGTTTATGGGGTTTTTATTTGATGTAGAATTCACATTTGATATCATTCTGATGATCACACCTTTCTTTAAACATCAAATCCAAGGTGGCGGCAAAATTTCTAAATGGCCGCCGCCAACCACCATTCATTATCTCACTTTGAATGGTTAGGCGATGTATCGGGTGAAGATTTCATATTTGATATTACCATGAATATTGTTATTTTGAATGGTTAGACCTTTACTGCTGATTAGAACTTGAATTATGGGGTTACTTTAGGTGAGGACACGGGCGTCGATCAGTCATTGATACCATTGATCAGGGGGGGGATGATCCATTCATCCATCCCCCCCCCCTGATGAATGGGTATTACGTAAGTAGTATCGACGCCCATGGGTGAGGAATTAAATATTTGATAACATTATAAAGAGCAAAGTCAAGTTTTGATCCTTAAATCCACGATGGCGTCACATTTGTAAAATGGCCGACATATGCCTCCTTGAATATTCTGGGACTACCTGTATAGTATAACATTATCTTTCCTCTTCACTCTTTCGTTTTCCTTGGCTAAGCGTGTAATGAAAATAACTTATTTAATTAAAATATTTTCTTTAGCAGGCTTACTATAACATGTCGTTGGCAGATATCTTAAAATATAGACCGCCGTGTGAAATTACACTAAGAATAATGTTACATTCGAGTGATGTCAGATATTTCCAACCAATAAATTAGTTTATTTAACGACAATATGATAATATTATGTTTGGGGAATTATTTATTTGCTTAATTTTATTGAAATATTGTGTTATACGTAATTTCGATCATCAAATCTGTATTTAAGGGGTAGTTCAGTTTTGGTAGAGAGGGCGCTGCAAAACACAATTTGTTTGTGAGGTATGAAAAACTGAGTATCGAATTTGAAAGAACATGCAATTTTAATTTCAGAATAAACTTTATTTGGTCAAAATCGGTTCAGAAATGTCTGAAATATCAATAAATATATCCGATCGTAATAAATTTGGGCCCCAAATTTATTCGATGATTAAAAAAAATAAAAATAAAATGCTTACACTTTTTCAAAAAAATTTAAAAGCGGTTTTTAAATAGTTGTTGATGATCTCTCTATTTAATCATTATTTCAACAAAACATCACATGCATAATTTTGTATGAAAAATGGTTGAAACCAATGCCTTTTTAGAGAGCGCCCTTTTGTGTTTTAATGTTTTTTTTTAAATGATAACAGGCTTTTTACTTGTGTAATTGTGTATAGCTTTCGAGCATTGTGGAGTTATAACTATTAGTTTGTAATGTTTTGGTTACCAACGTTCAGCCTTACCAAAACTGTACTACCCCTTTAAACGAATAATTGTATTATATTTGCAGAGGCAACTCGTTCGGTTGTCGATAATGTAATGTCATATTTGAATTAGTCATATTTATATAGTATTCATTCACGTAGGGATGTGTGTGTTGCCGACCTGTACAAACGTGTCAGTCAGAAAGTAATGTATCAAATGTATTTTATCGCTATATTCTCTATTTTGTATCTTGTTCAGACATTACATTGATAGTTTTTTTCTTTCTCGTAATCAGTCATTATGGCTATTTCGAAATGAAAATGAAACATTTCATACAATTAATATTACCACCATTTTGTAGGCGCTGTAATTTATGCAGGTTTGAATGTATGCCTTTCTTGTTATATACTTTTTAAGATGTATCGGCTCTTGTACATAATATATGTGGACTTAATGTAAATAGTGTTTCTCCATTTATTATTTCAGACGCCTTTTTTATTGTATGAAATGATTAATGAACTGTTTCGAGACAGATAAAACTCTATCATGAAATAATATATATTCTTAATAGTCATTCGTAAATAGAAATACATAATACTGATACCATACGTATTGACTTCTCTGCGCATTTATTTACCCGAGTATTAGTCATAGGATTGATTAAAGAAAATCGATCCGATATTTATTTGGATCATTTGGTTAACAAAGTACCTTCAAAATTGTGTATGCGTGTTGCATGAGTGTGAGCACTTGATTAGGCGTAGGCTAAAAGAAGAGTACTAGTTAATGGGGACATATACCTCATATTCAGACAATGCCCCCCCCCCCCCCCCCCCGTCCCCTTACCCATTAACCGTTAACCCATCTTCAACTAATAACATAAACACGTTGATTACAATATGGTCCAAGTTGACCCGCCCCCAAGTTTTAGTTAACTCTGACCACGAGGCAAGGACTAGATAGGATACTGCACCCCCCCCCTCCCCCCCCCCCTCCCCCCCCCCCCCCTCCCCCCCCCCCCCCCCATCAGAGGGTAACTTTGAGAGGCTGGGGTAAATGCTCCTCTATGTACACAAGTTGTCCCAACCAACATATCATACTTTTTGATAACATTTTGGTTCCGAAGGCTCCTTATAGTTGCATGCTCAAATCATGATGTTACCATGGGGATGAAAGTAGAGGGATAACAAAGAAAGAGAGAGAGAGGGTAAGAGGGGGAAATGGGAAAGGCGTGGAATAGGCGGATATAGGGGCCTGGGGCCTGGCATAGCTGGGATTTGTCCATGGAGGGTGCGTGCCCCCGTTGCGTTGTCGGACTGGCTGGGCGTGACGTGCACCCACTCCTGGGCAGGGGCGTAGCGTGGTCGGACTGGCTGGGGTGACGTGCACCCACTCCTGGGCAGGGGCGTAGCGTGGTCGGACTGGCTGGGGGTGACGTGCACCACTCCTGGGCAGGGGCGTAGCGTGGTCGGACTGGCTGGGGTGACGTGCACCCACTCCTGGGCAGGGGCGTAGCGTGGTCGGACTGGCTGGGGGTGACGTGCACCACTCCTGGGCAGGGGCGTAGCGTGGTCGGACTGGCTGGGGGTGACGTGCACCACTCCTGGGCAGGGGCGTAGCGTGGTCGGACTGGCTGGGGTGACGTGCACCCACTCCTGGGCAGGGGCGTAGCGTGGTCGGACTGGCTGGGGGTGACGTGCACCACTCCTGGGCAGGGGCGTAGCGTGGTTGGACTGGCTGGGGGTGACGTGCACCCACTCCTGGGCAGGGGCGTAGCGCGGTCGGACTGGTTGGGGGTGATGTGCACCCACTCCTGGGCAGGGGCGTAGCGTGGTCGGACTGGCTGGGGGTGACATGCACCCACTCCTGGGCAGGGGCGTAGCGTGGTCGGACTGGCTGGGGGTGACGTGCACCCACTCCTGGGCAGGGGCGTAGCGTGGTCGGACTGGCTGGGGGTGATGTGCACCCACTCCTGGGCAGGGGCGTAGCGTGGTCGGACTGGCTGGGGGTGACATGAACCCACTCCTGGGCAGGGGCGTAGCGTGGTCGGACTGGCTGGGGGTGACGTGCACCCACTCCTGGGCAGGGGCGTAGCGTGGTCGGACTGGCTGGGGGTGACGTGCACCCTCTCCTGGGCAGGGGCGTAGCGTGGTCGGACTGGCTGGGGATGACGTGCACCCACTCCTGGGCAGGGGCGTAGCGTGGTCGGACTGGCAGGGGAAAGCACGCCCAATGTATTTCTTTATTTTTCACAAATGTTGTCCTTACGTTTTGTATTGTTTTTTCAAATACTTGGGGTGCACTTGCCCCCTCCCCTTCCTGTGTAGTTATGCATGTTATTATCATGTTATTGTACCATTGATAGTGTGACAGCGAAGTGGCGCTTTCTGATTGGCTGATCGATTGGATGGCTGGTTGCTTTTTTTTGTATTCTGGAGTTTTGAAAACGGCCATATTCGGGCAAAACGCTCCTGAAATTCGGGCAAATCATGTCATATTCGGGCAAAATCATATCATATTCGGGCCAAATCATGTTACATTCGGGCAATGTCACGTTATTTTCGGGCACAACCGTCTCATATTCGGGAAAATTCGTGTTATTTTGGACTAAACATTTGAAAATATGTCATTTTAGGGCATCAAAGAGGCGATGACCGTAAATTATGATGTACATTATGATGCCATGGGGATAATCTTCACTGCATTTGAATGTCCGCAAAGAGATAGGAAAATGAGCCATGGTGCATTTTTACCATTCATTTGACCTACCAGAAAGAAAGATGTCTTTTCCGATTAATGAAAATTAATATTGGAATTGATCTAGACACATTTTGTTGAAACTGCATAGGCCTAAACACAGAACAGATATCTTAAAGTGCTATGTTAGGTTCACATTTTCTTTGCCTCATGATAAGGCAAACAGTTCCCTTCGAGTGCATTTGAGCAGGTCTGATGAAACAAATGTCTAAGAAAGTTTCGCAGTATAATGCCCGTATTGGAATGAATGTGTGCTCTTATTTTGAAATGAGTAAGAAAATCACCCTATAAATCAGCCCGTAAAGTGTCTAACTCCACGAAAATTACTTGGAGCGTTCTCTTCTCTTCTACCATGTTGTTTAGCTTATGGTAAGAGAAGAATAAAATAGGGTTAGATTTTTTCAAATGCCCCTTTAGTATGACGATATCTATCATTCAGCTCAAGAGCGTTAAATGGGACCACCAGGCAAAGAACAACACAGAATTATATGTTTTAGTACCGTTTTGTGATATCAAACAGATACCCAACAAAGCAATTAATTACCACCACTTACGGAACCACAATTATTTCCTGGTTCCGTTAGGGCCAAACATTTGCAAGTGCGCCAATGCTATTCAGGCGTGCGTTTGGAGACAATAGAATCCCGGACGATTCGTTGTTGTTGTTGTTGTTGTTTAATGTTTATTGGCGGTTCATTCAATTTGAATATTTTCGCCAAAAACTAAATATTATTTCATTCTTCTCATTTATTTTCTTTATTTTAATATTTTTATTATTATTATTATATACATATGTATATATTTTTTTGAAGTGCATAAACGTTTTCAGACCATCAATAAACAAAACCAAAACTAAAGGCATCATCGGGCCAACCCGGCTCGGTACGTTGAGCAGGCTTCTCAACTGACGAATCAGTCTAGGCCCCCCGATGCATGGAGATGCACTCGTTCGCTCTGGTCAAAGTAGTCTTCGTACATGCAGACCCATGAACGCATGCTGTAGAATGGTGATGCGTTCTCCAATTATTATTTTTTTCTTCTGGAAACATATTTGTGTGAAATTGTTGATGGAATGGACTACTAAAGATGTTACCTTTCATTTATAAGAATATTACTGTGGGGTGATAAACCTCATACACGTCATACAGTAATTCGTTGTAAAAGCTGACGCATATTTTTGCTTTTTTAACCAGAAAAGCATGCAGTGTTCTTTTTCAATGAAACTTTCACACATCATTCAGACATATCTTACAATGATTTTGGTACAGGATTGAAGTCTCAAAAGTAATTTGGGGCAATATCTGACAATTTTACAGATCTGACACTTTACAGTTACACCTTTAAAGGGTAATTGTAACTTTGTCTGCATCGACCAAACCCACTTGCACTTATCGGACTATTGGTTCTTTAATACCTTTCTGTTTTCCTTCTACTTATAGAGGTATGCGAAATAACGTTTTAGATGTCTACTTCGTTATTGAACTATTTATGATTTAATTAGAAAAATAGCGAGGATCATTATACAACTTTGTATACAAACATACATTATTATGGCAATAAGTACATTAAAGGACATTAAAGTTCTCTTCATTTTCGCTTTGACTTGCCAAATTTCCACACAGAATCTAGTACGTAATACACCTTTTCTCAACCCTTGGCATAACTGTGGCAAAATAGGTTTACTAGATAACCTTAAACATGTTAAAGGGGTAGTTCAGTTTTGATATAGAGGGCACTTCGATAAATATTTTTTGTGAGGTAATGAAAAACTAAGTGTAAACCTTGAAAGAGCACAGAATCTACTTCATTTGATAAAAACCGATTGATAAACATCTGAAATGTTCTTAAGTATATCCGAATGGAATTATGGGGGACCAACTTTTATTCAATTATTAACAAAATATATATTTTAAAATCCTACACATTTTTTGAAAATATATCAAAATGGTGTTAAAACTGTGTTTGATGATTTCTGTATTTAAAGGGACTTAGTAACATTGTTCAAATCCTCAAAATAAAATTGTAATTCTAGCGGTTCCTTTATACCTTGTTGTATTCGTATTAACAATAAAATCATGGGACAGCTTTCGGTTTTTCAAATTTCCCTTTCATTACAAAGATATGTATGATTGAAGTATTTAGATAAGAAAATCTCCGGGCGAGATTTTCATCCCTGTACAAAGTGAATGCAGTGAGTTGGTGAATATCACCCAATATCACTTTGCATTTTCGCTCATTACTTGGCCATACATTGTCCATTTGACCTGAAATTTTCACACAATACCCTGAGGACATATGAGATAACAACAGTATACATTGCATCAACCATTCATCAGTTTTTGCACATCTCAACAAAGTTACTAGATCCCTTTAATTATTATTTTAACCAAACATCACATTCATATATGTGTTGATAAAAGATGGTTGAAACTTGAGGTGTCTGGAGGCCGCCCTTTTGTGTTAACGGCTTCTTTGTTTAATGAAAACAAACCTGTAACTTAACCGTTATGTTTTCTACCCTTCAAACATCATTGATAACTTGCAAGTTCTAAGTACTAAAATTCTGTTTGACCAAAACTGTACTTTCCCTTTAAAGGGATCCAGTAACTTTGTTGCGAGTGCAAAACGTGATGAGTGGTTGAAACAATGTATATTGCTGTTATCTGATACATGTCTACCGTCTACTGGGTATTGTGTGAACATTTATTTTTTTGTGACGTTATAATATGGCCGAGTAATGAGCAAAAATACAAAGTGATATTCACTAACTCATTGCACTGACTGTGTATACTTTATCCAGTGGATAGTTTAACATCTGAACACTTCAATCATAACTATCTTTTTCACGAAAGGGAAATTCGAAAAACGGAAACCTGTCCCATGCTTCTATTGTTAATACGAATACAACGAGTTATGCGGGATCCGCTATAATTCCAATTGGAGTTTGAGGATTTGAACAATGTTACTAGATCCCTTTAATGCAAATCATGAGGAATGCATAATGTCAGACGTTCTGTTTCTACTGTCTTTTGACAAAAACAACTCGCTCGGTTTGCTCGCTCACGAATTATTGTTCGTCCAGTGCATTTCACAAGTTCCAAATTATGTTTTTTTGCTTACCCCTCCACACTCATTATCCACAACGTTCCGACACCCTCAGCATTATATCGATACCCTCGCTACTACTTGCCATCATCGATGCTCGCATGCATGCTTGTGAAAGATGTATCGGACATCGTGATAGATGGCGCTATTTGACTGCTTGCCATGTGACTGTTATCCCAGCTAGATGATGCCCGAGTGATGTGTCGCGACTTTCATAAGGCATGTTGACCCCCCTCCCCTCATCCCTTCAATGGAGAGTTGTCCTGTTTGTGAGGATAGCTATGTTTAAAATTAGGGGCCAACTGTGTCACCATGTGAATGTTTGTGCTAATGCATGATGATAACAATACTGATTGCTGCATGTACTGTGAAATCGACGATATTCACGCTGCTGCTGATGTTCAAGACAACTCAAATCGTAGATCTGTTTTTGAATGCCTTCTATGCCTTGTTGTCTTAGTATATAATTGTGTATGTATGATTATTTATGTATGTAATTTTGTTTTTCTGTAGATGCTTAACTTGCCTATTATAAAATAAATGTCTATAATTTAAATTGATTATGAATTCGATTTTGTGTATGTAATTGTTTGTAAAGCGCATTGATATTTCTTAACAGTTAAGATATGCGCTATACTGTGTTAGAATCAGCTGTTATTTCAATGATTATTAAAATGATGATAATAACGATGGTGATGATGTTGTTGATGATGATGATGGTGATAAAACTAATAACAATTTTGTCCAATTATGACAAAAGATAATAATTTGTTGGGGGTATGTTCTAAGGTTTGAAATGATATTAATGTCAAAACCGCCACAGAAACAATTTTTATAAGAAAGAAAACAGGTCTCAAAGAAAGGTTCACCTAAAAGACAAAACCCATTTAAATGAAACTTAAAGGGATAGTTGAGTTTTGGTATAGAGGGCGCTAAACAAAATATTTTTTTTGTGAGATAATGAAAAACTGAGTTTCAAATAATTGGAAAGAGCATAAATACAATTGCAATAACAGAATAAACTTTATTTGATCAAAATTGGTTCAGAAATGGCTGGAATATCCAGAAACATAACCATTTGTAATAATTGTGGGGCCCCACAATAATTCGATACTTTTGAGCCAGCCGTTTTAAAATTTAAAAAATACTTCCTCTTTTCAAAAATGTACAAAAGAGGTATTAAAATAGTTGTAGATTATCTCTATATCTAAACACTATTTCAACAAAATAACACATGCACAATATTTTATTTAAAATGGTTGAAACCAATGATTTTTTTTAGAGAGCGCCCTCTTGAAATTAAACGGCTCTTTTTTATAACAGGCTTTTTAATTAGTCGTTTGTAATTTTGTACTCCTTTCGAGCAGGTGGATTTATAACTATTAGTTTGTTATGTAATGGTGCAGCTTTTGGTTACTAAAATTCAGTTTGACCAAAATTGTACTCTCTTTACCAAAACTCAACTATCCCTTGAACGATGGCGAATATTACTTGCTCTGCTTTATATTTTGTATGCGCCGTTATATTTAATTTAGTTGTGATCAGAAATCAGAAAAGACTAGCAACTATACAATTAACATAACTACAAAATAATGGACAGCAAAAGAATAAAAACAATCTAGTATTAATTATCTATAGAGAACCATAACCAGAACTATAGGTGGCGCCATTCTTCTGTTGCTGTCTTCGAAATTTAACAAATGGAAAATAATTATATCCTTTGATAAACAGTGTTATCTACTTTTTATCACACACTATATTACACACAATGAAAACAAACTCACAAAAAAGTTAAACTAAATAATAATCAAGTACATAAAGGTTTGGGAAATATTGGGGCAGTATGTTAAAACCTTTGTATCTTAATGATAATGTAAGGCCTCTATCAGACAAGTCACACATTTGCACACAAAACAGCGCAATGTTATACGTAATTGCTGAACGTCGAATAACATGCATACACTCATACGCACGCACGCACATTCACAAATACAACCATACACACACACACGCACACACACACACACACACACACACACTCACAAATAGAACCATACACACACACGCACACACACACATGCACACTCACTATACAACCATACACACACACGCACACATACATATGCACACTCACAAATACAACCATACACACACACGCACACACACACATGCACACTCACACATACAACCATACACACACACACGCACATTCACAAATACAACCATACACACACACGCACACACACACATACACATGCACACTCACACATACAGCCATACACACACACACGCACACATACACATGCACACTCACAAACTCACACACATGCACACTCACAAACTCACACACATACGCACACACACGCAGACACGCACGCACATACAGTATGCATACATACATATGCACCCGGAACAAACACACAAATAAATATAAACATAAACTACTGTACTAGGACTTGAAACAAATAATTATATTTTCAAAAGCGGTGTTGTATGTGATTGTATTTTGCCACTTTTATTTCAGACATGCTAATGTTGCAACACATAACATAACATAATGCTCGAATACATAAACACATTAAAACATATATAGTAAAATCATAGATTAAAATATGAAAATAAATACATTTATTTATGTCAATAGAGTAACATAACATAAGCATAGTAAAACAAACTAGATATAAATACGAACATAAATACAAATTATGTCAATGCTATTATACAAAATGTTTAGGCCCATTTGGGCAAGTGAAAATAAAGGCTTCTCAAATGATACTTGATTCCCGAAACAGGAGCCTTTTGCCCCAAATAAAGAAAACCATTTAAGCATTGCCCAGTCAGGCAAGTACTATTGGGCACGAATGAAATTGTAGTGGCCTAAAGCTTCTTTTTTTGGTGGCCCTGGGGCCCGGGCCAGTCCTTACTTCGAGCCCTGTGAAATTTGGGTAATATTAAAACCATAATGTGCAATATAAACAGTAAGCAATACTGTAAAAAAAAAAAAGAGAAGAAAATTACACAATACATATTTATATTTGTTGGCTCTTACCACCATGACCACCTTGCTGTATACAATTTATAATGAAAAATACAATTCTGTACTATCTAACTGTTTCTGTTTCTTACAAATCTGTATGACGTTAAGTATAAAGTTACCAACAAATAGGATTAATTCCCGCTTCAGGGATACATGTGCATCGAAATAGTTTTCAAGATATGCTAAATATTCTATTATACTCATACAGTGCCGATCGAGAACAATTATTATACAATATTTGGTTTGATGAAACCCTCGTTTAATAATGCGATGTACATTTCAACCCCAGCGGTGTCACTCCGTAATCAAAAGTAGGCCACATGATCGTTCTGATTTCTGAAGGTGAAAATGACCCCATATTTGCGGCTTTTCGAGTACATTTTCAGCAAATTATACACCCCCTTCTAACACAAAAACGGGTACAAATGGGCATCAGAAAATTGCATTTTAAACACTTGAAGTACACAGATTAAATAAGTTGTGGCCCTTCACGAAAAGGTACCATATTTGTCAAATTTGAACGAAATGTGTACCCTTTTAATTTATTTTACGTAAACATATTCATGAATTAAAGGCCTTTTCTCATTTCCGCGATTTTATTTGTTCGCGAACACATGCGAAAATTAACCTCCTTTTTTGGTAAAGTGTGAACGATCATGCGTCACATAATTAAAAGTGACACCACCGGGCTTAAACCATGGCTAAATATGTGATGGAAGGTTATGTGTAAACCTTTCTACATTGTGATAATAACTTGTTCTGTGTCAAAGTTAATGAACAAAGACATTATAAACTATAGTTAATTCAACATTTTAAATTTAGGACAAAATATTGATCATTTATCATTTTTTTAACAACTGAACTATATTCCATATTTTGGAAATTATTAAGAGATGAACATGATGAATTTGTAGCGTTCAATCAAACAGTGGAAATTTTAGTTTTAAACCACCTTTGAGATTTCCAACCAAGAGTTGCAATACATCTCCTCGATGTTAAGAATAGTCATTTTCTATGTATTCTACACCATTCTTGAGCAAAACAAACTTTTTTTTTGTACATATTTCACACATGTATGTTTGTATTGTAAGCATACAATTGCAATAATTTAGTTTGTTATTTGGCACATACATATACATGATTTGATCATAATGAAAACATTGGAGTAACACATGATGATAAAACATATTGCCAATAAGCAAATTTGATTAATGATTGCAAAAGCGAGTTGGTATCATGATTGATATTTTCCTGGCTAAAAATGTGATAAAACTTGCTAAAAATGTAAATGATTAATGTACAATGAGATCAATAACAAATGTGCATTTTGACAAAGATATTGATAAAGTTGCAACTAAGCATTTACATTATAGTGCTTATACACCACATTTTAAGAGAAACAGGACTTCTTTTACCCCTGGTCATTGGTCAATGGGAACAATTAAAAGAGGCATATTATATTGTAATGCACAATTCCAACTCCCTTGAACATATATATAGCTGATGCCTATCCAAGAAATACTCATAAGGCTAATTAGACAAGACTGTCTCACCCTACCAACTACCTTGCTGACGTGTCGCGGTTTGGAATTAAACCCATCACCCTCACATTAAAAGATACTGGCTTGAACCAATGTACCATGACAATCCCAAGATATGAAGACAAACTTATATATAGGGCTTTGTAGCTCAGCCTGCTCAGGATTGGTCAAACCATACTTTGGGTGCACTGTATACATATTTCAAATGATATTTATGAACCTTGATGTTGTGTCTCATACAGTATGTGTGTGTATAATTATAATAGGAAGGAAACGGTGTGGCAAGATTGGTAGAGTGCGCCCTTTCAGTCGATCAGTGGGGTACCAAGTTCTAGACCAGTCCTTCAACAAGAAAAATCAACCGGTGTATAAATGGGGCCTGGGTAGGAGCGGACTGTGTATTGTATAAATAACTGCATGCTGTTGAGTGCCCCTTATGGCTGCCAGAATGCATTGCTCCCAAGGGAGTAAAGAGTGCACATTTCATGCAGACTGCTTGTAAGTGACCAATGACCGGGGTAAATACTATCATTGTAGAATGCTTAGAAAAGATAGAGAAGATGATCAATCATATTACAGTAAATTGTACAATATACATGTGACATAATTTGTCTCAATTGAGTTATTGAGTCTCTTTGGCTGTAAAATCTAGATATTTCATACATTTACATACAATTTACATTAATTATAAAGTAAAGTTTCACAATGCAACATGCAGGAGTATATTTTGAACATACACACATTTCAATCTCAGTTGCCCAGTTTTGACTGTAGTGCACACTGTTCAATAGATAGTTATGTTCTTTTCAGTTATTGAATGCTTCAATTAAATGAGATGAAGTATTAGAGAGTTTGAGAGCAATAAGACATCCACAACAACCCAGATATAGAAACTGAAAGCTTCTAATCTCGCCTCGGGGTTCGCTAAATAGTCATACACATTTTTTGTCCAGAAGGGTAACCAGAAAAGAAGAACAGTGCAGGCTGTCATGATCACCCATTTGAAGATGACACACTGGCGATTGATGATTGAAGGGTGGGGGAAATCTATGCCTGCGAACTCCCGGTAGCGGCGAATCCTTCTGCAGTGTCTGACAGCTTGCGAGATGAAGAAAAGCGCCATTGTTACCACGGGTACCGCTAGGATCAGACAGAGTATGATGAGATTGAAGCGCGGTGGAACAAGTTGAATGAGGAAGAGGACAACAAGAACAGAGGCGCAGTGGCAGACAGCTTGGAACCAGATGACGACAAGAGTTGTGCGGACCTGCGGTGACGCAACATGTTCACTAAGCTCTAGCGACGGTCTGCAGACGAGCAGGAAGAAGCGGACGATGGAAACGAGCGAGTGTGTGCACACGAAGGCAAGGACAACTACCTGGAACTGGTGAGTGATGTTGACAATCTCGCAGTAGTAGTCCTTGCTGATTATGAAGTAGAACTGAAGGTAGAGTAGCACCAGGACATTGAGGAGGCTGCACGAACCAAAGCACACGGTGGGAAGATGCACCGGCTTGGAGTTCGGGTGTTGGTTGCGACACAAGTTGAAGATTAAGAGAAAGTCTCCGCAGGCAACGGATGCGATGACAATCAGGAGGGGTACTGTGACCACAAGGCTGATTGCTGAAAACTGGGGGCAGAAATGCTCCACTTTCATGTCCACAATCTCCACATCACCGCCGTAATGGCCACGGGGTTGGTCTGGCCTCGACAAGTTGAACCCTAGCCCCATGGGCGTGAGCTCCTCCAACGTCAAACTTGAATTCTGTGGCACCATCATCATTACAATAGCACACGGTTAAACCCTTGGTTAAACAGGAAAGTGTCACCTCGGTTGCATAAGTTGTACTTGCAGTTTACGTTTCTGGCATTTAAATTGCTTGTACTGTTGCAATTATTTGTTCGTATGCGAATGGATCTATATTTCTGCCGTTAAGTAATGCATGTGTTTCGAGATGATAAGGATCTCCTCTCTAGTATCAGTCCATCGTAATAGGAGATCACAAAGCAGTTTGGAACTTACGATTCAAGGTGCATAATCATCCGTGTTATTAATAGAAAAGCACGCACGGAACAGCTGATTGCGAATTGCACAGCTGTTTACGGGATGCTATACAAAACGAACCTGGGAACGCACGAGCCTCCACACTGATAGCACGAGAAGTCCATAGGTAGCACACGCGATTGAAGCCACACCTCCGTACGCGCGCTCGTCAAATTGGAGTTAAATTAGCAGACGATCAACAGACAAATTATTTTAGTTTTTCAGAAAATGTTCCAATTTCTGAGATTGAAATGCCGAAAGGATTGCTCTTTCCACACAAATCCACGGGATTTCATCCGAAGTGTGTTACGATTCCCGCATTAACGTATGCAAAATTGAATTGAAGCCCTGGGCGTACACGGCGAATGTAACGACCTGTGCAGTAGTATTAGGCCAATGCATTTAGCTCAGCTGGCATGCAGCAGCTGACTTTGCATGGAAAAGTACCGTGCAACACAATGTTGTTTACATGCTTACCCGCTCTACTGCGCATGTCTCGGTTATTCCCACACTGGATGGCTAGTCTACAATCCAAGACCCGTTAATCGACTAAATGTCATATCATTCTCTTCCACATGCCCTGGTTAATTCAGTTACCAATTCAGTTACCCACATTTAGAATGGATGTATTTTTTCTTTTCTTGTAGGCATAATATGTTTGGCGCAGGTCACCCTGCTTGCTAACCCTGCCACCCCTACCCCCCCCCCCCCCCCCCCTCCTCCACTCACTATACACACTTTTGACATCTTGGCGCCATCATTTGGTTTCGGTTTAGGTGTAATACGGTTAGGACTGACAAGTAAAATGTAAGGGGTCTAGTTGGTTTATTGCAAATTTCAAAAAGCTGAGAATAGTTTGAAATCATGATCATGAATGAGCACAAACTTTGGGGTGGGACTTTCCAGGAGACATGGGGGGGGGGGGGGGGGGGGCGTGTGTTTCACAAAGATCCTAAGTTAAGTTGGACTTAAACAGTATGGAAAGCCATTAGTTTCTTTGAATACTTTTGGTAAAAGTCCCCTTTCAAAAGCATAAAACGGTTGATTCAAATCATTAATATTTTCAAGGATATTTTATGTAGGCTACTTGATGTAACATTTATGAAAAGTAAAAAAAGTCTTGTTTTTTTTGCTTTAGAATATATTTCATTCCAAGTCTACAAATGTCTTTCCATAATATTTAAGTCCAACTTAGTGCTAAGTTCAACTTAGGATCTTTGTGAAACACCCCCATGGACATCCAGCCGTGGCTAGGCTATAAGGACTTTTGGGAAATGGCAATGGAAGGGGGATGCAGGCCCTCAACCACCACCCCCGCACCCCCGTTTTACCCTTCAATGTGTACGCAAGCGGCGGCGTATATTTATGTGTAAAATGAAGTGACACCTTTTTGCCATCAACATCAATTCTAAAGTAATACCTACATGCACCACCGCAGTGGCGTAGACAGGTTCTTACACCTGGGGGGGGATGATTTGCCGTTCACCAGACCAAGACCAATTTTTCGAGACCAAGACAATTGCTTGAAAGTCGTCTCAGTTGGGGGGGGGGGTAGATGTTAAGATGATCGTTGGACAGGGGCGGATCTAGCTTTTTGGGGTTTGACCCAATGACGATGCGGAGTGCCGCGAAGCGGCGAAAAAAATGTGGGCGTTTTTAGAGTTTTTTGGCAGCCCTAGCCGCGAAGCGGCCGAACAATTTTTGACGTTTTGAGCGTTGTTTGGTAGCCCAAGCCGCGAAGCGGCGAATTTTTTTGGCATTTTTTGCGTTTTTTGGCAGCCCAAGGGGGGGGGGGGGTTTAAACCCCCTAACCCCCCCCCCCCGTAGATAGATCCGCCACTGTGGGAGCGAAGTGACTATGCGGGGGGGGGGGAGGGTGTGTCCCCCTCCTACGCTAGAGAGATTTTGCATTTTTGGACTTGAAATTGTGCATTCTGGTGCTTACCTAGATAGGAAGCGGCGATTTTTTTTTGCTATTTTGAACCCCCATACCCCCCCCCCCCCCCCCCCCCCCCCCGTAGATCTGTCACTGATATGCACCTCAACACAGGGAGCGAAGTGACTGAGCGGCGGGAGGGCTCCCATGCAAGGGAGATTTTGCATTTTTGGACTTGAAATAGTGCAATCTGGTGCTTACCAAGAGAGGAAATTCGGGCTCTACATTGACTGTATCTGGGAAAGGGTGTCATGATTTGATCGACCAGAAATTTTAAATACATTTTCACGGAGAAAACAAATAGTTGACAAATATGGACCCCAACACAAATATTGTATTTATATGGAGCATCATACACAGTTCTAACTTAACCATTATGCCGCATTATATGATCCGACAACTTACCCTATCGCCAAGAATGAGTCCCGAGGGGTGAAGCTACCGAGGGCTGGGGCAGGGTCAAATATGGAGGGTTTGGAAGGGGGGGGATCCCCTCCCACGGAGAAGATTTTGCATTTATATACTTGAAATGGTGCAATTTCGTGCACACCACACAAGTAGCCAGAGCAATGCCAGCCTAAACTGGAGCTACGTGGCCCGGTATACAGAAAAGAAATACTCACCCCTGACCATACGCAAATTACACAACAAACTGAGATTATCTGGTCGCGCGCGTAGCGCGCAGCGAAAAAGGAATGTGGATGTACAAATTACTTTTTTAACGGTAGAATTAACAAGTCTTTGCTCATACAACTAATGTTCTTTCCCCAATCGTATACAGATACACACAAAAAATATTATATCCTTCCCTAAAACCTGGGGGGGATGATTGTACATGGCATCCCCCCCACCTTGTGAGCTGGGGGGGGGGGGGGGATGCATCCCCCTCATCCCCCCCGTTGTCTACGCCCCTGCGGTCTTTGGAAGTCTGGTTCTTCAGAGAAATTCCAAGTTTTGTTGTTGTATTCTGTCACAAGAGTGCTAGTCCCACGCATGTCAGCTCATGTGTGTGTGGGTTTAGATTAAAAGTGATCATTGCTTTGTCAAATTCAACCAAAATCAGTAGAAGGTTTCTATTGCACCTTTTTGTTTGGGTAAGGGTACCAATACATCTTAATGAAATGAGATTTTATTTTCAAATGTCTCCCTAATCATGGACTTATTTATGATTAGATTGAAACGCGTTCCGGGATTCGAACCCGAGACCTCCGGATTGCTAGACCGGCGCTCTACCGTGTGCGCTCCAGAGGAACCCCAGTGCAGAGCTCGTTCCTGAAACCCCCTAGTTTCCATTGCTCATGTGGTCAGAAGCTATTATAAACCAGACATGAACACGCAGGATAGGAAATCAACTTGGGGATATATGCGAGGGATCATCGAAGTGATGCAGCTTTTGTTTTTGTTTTTATTAAATGAAACATACAGAGAAACTGACCAGAAATATATAATATAAATGAAAAAGAGCAAAGAAATGGGATTTCCTTTGGGATTCGAACCCGAGACCTCCGGATTGCTAGTCCAGTGCTCTAGACTGAGCTCTAGAAAAATCCTTGCGCGAGTGCTCGTCCCTGAAACCCCTTAGTTTTAGATGCTCGTGTGGTCAAAGGCAATAAACCTGGACACAGATGATAAGAAAATCAACTTGAGGATATATGCGAGGCAACATATGCGAGGAAATAATGCAGCTCTTTTGTAAATTTATATTATATATTTCTGGTCAGTTTCTCTATAATATATGTTTGAGCGTTGTAGAGAGAAGGTGGCTAGGTTCTACACGTGGGTTTGGCATCAACCGTTGGGGCCGGTTGGTCGGGTAGTGTCGTGGCGACGTATCGTACGCTGGTTCGTTAGGCGGGGCCGATCCAGTGTCCTGTTGATTGGTTGAGTGCCCGTGTGCACCGGCCAATCGGCGGTGTTCCGTTGTTGACCTATCAGGAACGCAATCGCTCATGCGAGATTGTGATGTTGGGAGCCACGGTAGAGCATAAAAGCCGAGTGTCTACATTCGATATTATCATTTGACAAAGTATTGCAGTAGCATACGAACGTCATGATCGTTTAGATTCCTAGTTTTGACCATACATTGCGAGACAAAACGAATATCATTAGCGATATTATTTCCGATAATATATGTTTGATTCGATAAAACTTTCACACACATTTAGAAGCATCTTACAATGACATCTATGGATCCCTTTAAGAATAAACTATGATTTGATTTGTCGTTATGGCCTCGTAGCAGATTTTAATTCACAAATCGTGTATCAGCAAGTATTAATGGTCCAACGTCACCGCTACTTTACCACGAGTATATAGGGAATTGATCTTTATGACGTATTATGATGTGATATAGTATTACTTATATTTCCATTGAAAAGCCTAATTCCAAACGGTACTATAATGTTTAGAGGTATGCTACTAAATAATGGTCGAGTACAAAGTCATTTCAGGTGTAAGTCTTTATTTAGAATCTACACGTCGGTGCGGTCCACGCAGTGACCCTTGTGTTGTGCAATGCAATGCTTACAGTGCACACTCAATACACTGAGATTAGTCTATCAGGTTATGTAAAGCAGCAATTTTTTTTGCTATAATCTTGGAAACACTTTTTAATTTGGTCTAAATACATTACTGATGATAAAAAGTGATGTTTCCATTTTTTATTTTTGGTCCCAGGGTGCATTTTGGCGATTTTAAAGATAATGAGCTAATTTGCATTTTTTAAATAAGGTCAGGGGTCATTTTCTATCTAGGAATAGTACAATATTGATAAAAACTAGTATTCTATGGTATTTTGGGGCAAGGATTCCATTTCCAGTGCTTGTTTGTAAGTGCTGTATGGGAAACACTCTGAAATCCAAGATGGCTGCCCCTAATTTGCATATTTATGAATATTATTGATTTTCAGTGGCTACAGCCCTAATAAGCAATAATTCTGGATTATTATTTGTCAGTTATGTTCTAAGTATGTATTTAAGATATCAAAGATGAGTTGCCACCGTGGCAACCTCTAGTAATGCATATTATTTGCATAATTATGTATTTTACCTAATTTGCATATTCCCCCAAATCGAGTATATTGGGATCCCGGCAAGTAAAAAAGACAAGTAATACCACTTTTCCAAGGTTTTAGGGGGCAACAAATCCATTTATGATACGTATTTACCTGTATCACCTCGGCAACCAACATAAATCCAAGATGGCCGCCTTTGTCATTTTAAAGTAAATATTGCTATTTGCTACTTTAATGGCATTTAATTTATCAAAATATGATTTGTTTACTGAAAGCAAACAACTACATTGTGATTCAAGTATTCTAGTTGCTCATTCCAATAATTAAAAGTCAAAACATTATAATATCAATCTAATATAACCGAAATAATATAGACGTGTATCATAACATGCGTAATTTAGGGAGCAGCCATCTTGCATTTGAGATGGATGCCATGGTGATACAGGTAAATAAGTATCAAAAATGGATCTGCTGCCCCCCAAAACCTTGGAAAATTGGTATTACTTATCTTTTTTACTTGTCGGGATCCCAATATACTCTATTTGGGGGAATATGCAAATTAGGTAAAATACATAATTATGCAAATAATATGCATTGCTAGAGGTTGCCACGATGGCAACTCATCTTTGATATCTTAAATACATACTTAGAACATAACTGACATATAATAATCCAGAATTATTGCTTATTAGGGGCTGTAGCCACTGAAAATCAATAATATTCATAAATATGCAAATTAGGGGAAGCCATCTTGGATTTCAGAGCGTTTCCCATACAGCACTTACAAACGAGCACCGGAAATGGAATCCTTGCCTCAAAATACCATAGAATACCAGTTTTTATCAATATTGCACTATTCCTAGATAAAAAATGACCCCTGACCTTATTTCACAAATATGCAAATTAGCTAATTATCTTTAAAATCGCCAAAATGCACCCTGGGACCAAAAATAAAAAATGGAAACATCACTTTTTCTCATCAGTAATGTATGTAGACCAAATTAAAAACTGTTTCCAAGATTATAGCAAAAAATTTCACAACATATATTTGTACTACATTAGGGGATATACTAGATATAGATACGTACATCGAGATCATCGATACATTCTATAGCCTCGAATATCAGACCCTAATGTACTACACGTACTATCAGCACAGCTGTACTGAATCAACGTTCCATGAAACTGAGTTCACAAACATTAGTGCAATTATTAAAGTTAAGTAGCTATAGCTGTAAATCCAAAAACAAATCAGGCTATCAATATTGAACATTCTATATTTCTATTCCCATGCATAGGCATGTGTAAGTCGCAAAATTAAACACGATTTTCAATTTGACGCCCTCCGCAATTAAAGGGATATTTGAGTTCTGGTAGAGAGAGTATAGTTTTAGTCAAAATGAATTTTATTAACCAAAACCTGCACCCTCACATTACAAAGTAATAGATATAACTCCACCATGCTCAAAAGTAATACAAAAATTACAAACGACTAAGTAAAAGGCTTGTTATCATTCAAAAAGAGCTGTTTAAACTAAAGAGGGCGCTTTCAAAAAGCACATTTGTTTATACCATTTTAAATAAAATATTGTGCATGTGATGTTTTATTGAAATAGTGATTAGATATAGAAATAATCAACAACTATCTAAAAACCTCTTTTGAAAATATTTGAAAAGAGGAAGCATTTTAAAACGAATTTTAACGGCTGGTTCAAAATTATCGAATACTTGTGGGGCCCCACATTTATTACAAATGGTTATGTTTATGGATATGAAATATTTCAGCCATTTCTGAACCGATTTCGATCAAATAAAGTTCATTCTGCCATTAAAATTGTATGCTCTTTCAAATTTGACACTCAGTTTTTCATTATCTCACAATAAAAAAATGTTTGTGTAGCGCCCTCTCTATCAAAACTCAACTATCCCTTTAAGCTTTTCGCTTTTGTTTATAATGAAGTGCCAAAACGAAGTGCCAAAAAAGTGCCAAAATGAAGTGCCAGACAAATTTGTGAAAATCGGACCTACCGTTACAAAGTCACGTGACCCTGTGTCTTTGTATGTCAGCCAGAAATGTGCCAATTTTCATGATTTATGTACAAAACATATGACAATCCCAAGGGGGGCAATAATGCCCCTCCGCTCCTGGCTGTAGAAAGGCCTTTCAAAAAGCGATGTCTTTTTTTTCAACAAAACGTGCGATTCGGATATAAATAGAAGAAACGAATAGAAAATTAATTTGGTACCCAGAACCGTAGCTCGGATTTTTCATGAAAATTACGAACTTTACAAAAGTGGCCCGAGACCGATGGTGGTCGAGACCACTCGTTTAGGTGTGAGCGAGAGGGCCGGGGGCCGGGGGGGGGGGGGGGTCTTGACCAAGAACTATCATTGCCGAGCCCGAGACCAATGAAAAGTGGACCTTTTTTTTTTTGGGGGGGGGGGGGTGTGTAAGCATCCAACACACCCCCTGGCTACGGGCCTGGTACCGTTATGATTTCTACATGCTTTCTTCATTGTCCAACGCGTTGGCAGGTGCGGCACTGATTCATTTAACCCATAATTATAATAAATTATCTAGTAATAAAACTTCGTAAAATTGGTGAGTTGCAGATGATCTATATTTATGGAATTAGCTTAGTACGTAATACGTAACAGACACGAACACAAATTATGACAGACCTCGGTGACGTAATTGTTCTGTTAGACATGTTTTCTTCTCCTTCTTCTTCTATCCATTTTCTTCTTGATCATCATTATCAAGGTAGCAAGCCCGTAGCCAAGATTTATCAACGGGGGGTGCGTAATTTACAAAAACGGGACGGAGACCAATCGAGGCCGAGACCGAGACCACTGGTTTAGTAGTGTCAGCGGGGAGGGGGTCGTCAAAAAGACCGATCGTTGCCCAAGACCACTGGGTTAGATGGCCGAGACCGATAAAAACCTTTCTGATTTTGTGTTTGTTTGCTGTGCGCGCCCCCCCCCCCCCCCCCCCCCCCAATCGCACCCATCGCACCCCCCCCCCCCCCCCTCCTGGCTACAGGCCTGAAGTAGGTTAATGTCCCATATTGTAATGATGATTCGTGACAGTTTCACCAAGGTTACTGCTCTGTCGAATACGTATCCGGTCTCGTGGGCGGCTGAGCCTCCTCCGCACCGCGACATCTCACCCTACATCCACACCGACAGCCTAGGCAGCAGAACATGTGACGAAGATGACGCCTGAAGTTGTTCCCCACCAGGACGTAGATGAAGGGATTGAGGGCGCTGTTGCACAAGAGAAGTACGGCGAAATAGACGTGTACCTCGTGGTAGTCTTCATTGGGAATGGCCCCGGGGATCATATGGACCGTGTAGAACAGGTAGAACGGCAGGTAGAACAGGATGTAGACTAGGACCACGGTGACCACAAGCCGAATGCTGCGCGATCGGAACGATTTCGTTCTGTTCCTGCGTCCGGGCGTCGGGTCTGACGTAGAGGGCGTGGCGCGCGTTGTTCCACTCGCTGATGAGTTGGTGGCGGTCATCACCATTCCGTCTGGGAACTGCAGATGATGATTGCCTGGACCTCGGGTAATCTGGACTCCTGGTTTCCCGCGCTGCAGTTTCCTCAGGATGTTGACATTGCAGAAGACAACGACAGTCATCGGTATAATGAAGAGAAGCAAGTTGCTGTAGATTTTGAACGCCAGGTCGCCGTAAAGCCAGGGGACTTTGACCTTGCAATGCGAGCCGTTGTATTTGATGAAGACCGGGACCGGAATTTGCAGAACGAACGACACTGTAACAGTAAAACATAGTATGATAATAAAGATTCTTGTGAGAATTTGGGGAGATACGCTATCAGTGGGGAAGGTGGAGATAAAATTATGAATAATGCCTAGGTCACAAATGATCCCGGCGCCGTACGATTTTTCTCCCTACGGCGGATTTTCTACGATTTTGGGAAATTGTGATATCGTACGATGTCTGTGGTATTTTAGAGTAGCAGTCACATATTCTCCGGGGCCCGTACGATGACCTTTGTCTTAAAATAAAACATAAATCGCACGTCTCCCGTGAACACAAACTTAGTGGTCGTACGGGTGCCTTACGGTGCTCTTACGGTACCCGTACGATTTGAGTGGCCAAATATTCAGTCTCAAAATCGTACGATATTCGAGAAAAAAAAGCTGCGATGTCCGTGCTGGTGCCCGTGCGATGCCCTTGCGGTGCCCGTGCGATGCCCTTGCGGTGCCCTTGCGGTGCCCGTGCGATGCTCTCTACGTTGTGTCTACGGGCTTACGGCAAGTAAAATATCGTACGATGCATTTTTTTTTTTTTTACTCCGCGTTAAACAAATTGTTGACATCGTACGGCGATGAAAAATGCAACGGCGACCGTACGATAGCCACGGCACCCGTGCGGGCGCCGCAAGATTCCCGCAAGATTTCACCAAAAAGTGGCATCGTACGGGCGCCGTAGCCCAAATTGGAGCATTTGTGACCGTAGCATTAGCCTACAGCGTAATAATTATATTGGTATATCTTTAGGCCTATACTTTTATTAAAATGTGTGATTCATTTGCGATTAAGATGCGATGGCGTCATGCAACAGTCATTTCTTCGTTTCCCGTCCGCTAATAAAACTAATTTACTCTCAAGACTTCAAAGTTTTAACTTTTTTACCAAAATGTTTTGTGTGTGATTATTGACTATGTAACTATAACATTAGCCTTCTAGATCAAATAGAGGTGTTTGGACGTGCCAGGGTGGATATATGTAAGTTCGTTTTTACATATTAAAAATGTAGAAATCATAACTCAAGTGGGTATGAATATGTTAGACATACAAAAGCTGCTTTCGTGTTTGCATGAATTTTAATCGTTGACAGGAATTTAGACTATCAATTCTCAATTGTTCAAACATATCTAAATGTTACTGTACTTGAAGGGCAAGTTTGTATCACCCGCATTTTAATCAAGTTAAAGTTAAAGTTACTGGGTTGCCTAAATCGGAGAATGCGCTTAAAGGGCGGCGCCATGTTGTCAGAACCAGGCGGAGTCGTGCGTGATCGCGGTACTCACACAACATTACTCTGTAGCAAATGTGCAAGAGAGCGCACAGCGTGTATGCGCACAATGGCGCCTCCCCGTCTATGAAAAGACGTTTGTTAGTATTTAGGAGTTTTGATTGCATGTTCACAAGTAGTAGACTGGTATGTGACACGTCATAATTATCGAAGAGTTTTTAACTCACCGATCCAAACCGAGATGAGCGAGAGAGTGACCCAAAGAGTGGACTTCTCCGTCAGGTTTTGAAGAGGACGAACTATCAGTCGATAGCGGTCAACCGATAAGGCCACGAGGGTCAGGGCGGACGTCTGCACTAACACCTGTGAAAATGACATCATGGGATAAATAAAGAAGATGACGACATTATGTAAATATCACTCGTTAGCACACTATCAACCAATAACGGTCAACTGAAAAGACCGCGAGGACCAAGGGAGAGGTGTGTCCTACCATCGACCTGTGAAACGACATCATTGGATTGAAAATAAGAAGATTACATCAATACGTATATATCACTATGTCTTGTTCGATCATTGTCATTTAACAGCGAAATTACGTAACCACTGACATAGCAGCGGAGGCAACAGCAACGGTTTTGTAACCCTTTATTAAACATTGGTCTGTTGCAGTTTGTACTTTGAAATTGAATCGCAGCCTCCAAATGGCAGTAAAACAGATTAAAGTGGTCATAAGACATCAATTATTCAAATGATTAGTGAATATATGCGCCTACGCCCCAGTTGCAAAACAAAAATGCAATCGATTGAAAAGTTGCAATTAATTGAAAGTCAGAACATGTGACTAAATGCGCAAATCTGATTGGTACTTACAATCGATCGTTTCTTTTTTTCTGCAAAGGGGCAATCACTAACAGTGAAAAAATTGCCAGCGCTTAGCTTTCCTTTAAATAAAATGAAACAAACGATGTCTACTAACAGGCGTGCTGCTGGTGAGTAGCGCTGGAATCATTTTTATTGTTATACCTAAATAATCCGAGGATTACCAATGCTGTTAATGCTTAAACAAAGTTGCTGAAAACATGCTGTAATCTGACTAATCCTTATTAATAAAACATTGATTTTTAATGTGATGTCTAGACAGACCTTTGTGTTTTTTTTGTAATTCTCATAAATACTGTTTCTTTAAAGATTAAATCATATTGCCTTTATACGATTAAGTGCGAAGGTGCTGTTTGTAAATGATTCTATGCAGTAGCTTAGTGTGGTCCGATTGGCTAGGGGCGCACGTTAACGATCGGAGTGGGGGGGGGGGGGGGGGGGGGGGGGGGTGTAACGCTCTTTATTTTATATTATTTCCAGAATTAGTACCCTTAGTGCTTATTGTCTTTTAAAGTTATTTGGGGCAAGCCACCCCCACCCCCCCCCCCATCCCCATTTGAGTATGGAAGTGAGTCCAATTCTTTCATAACTATTTTGCCCTGCTATACAATACAATTATAGAAGATTCGAATTCGTGATAACCTTATTTGTAGTTTTTACACATTTTATTTCGAGTTATGCTTCTCGTGGCGTTTCCCTCTTTAATGGTCCCTAATGAAAGAGAAAAGAGAAAGAAAAATAATAAAATGAACGCGAATTTCACCATTTTTACCTAAAAATGTGCCGTAGTCTTACATTATCTGAAAGCCCAGTGAACTATTCTGTAAATATGGATGTGATTGAATCATTGTTTAGGCATGTAATTTAAGAAAAAAATATTGTTATCATCACCACATTACACAATTTAATTTAATTTAGTAAAAATCTCTAGTGTTTTAATTTATGATTCAAAATGGCGAGACAATATGTAAAATATCCCTTGGGCTGTTTTATGTAACAATCGAAATAATATTCTTGAAGACCGTACCCAGGTAGCAAACAAACGTTGGTCCATCGTTGGACCAACGTTGTCCAATTTTGTTGGCAACGTTGGTCCAACGTTGTCCGGCAACGTTGGACCACGATTGCTTGCGTACGCCCCAACCAACGCTGCTCCAACGTTGGCGAAAACAAAATACCAACCTTGGATCAACGTTGGTCCCAATAAGTCTGTCCAACGTCCAACGAGTTGGCAAATTTCCAACGTTGGACCACGTTGGCATCCAACCTGATTCTAACATTTAGATTGTGATATTTGTATGCGGATGTCCAACAACGTTAATCCAACGTTGGACCAACGTTGGTATCCAACCAGATTTCAACTTCCTAGCAGTTGCGAAAATCCAACGTTAATCCAACGTTGGACCAACGTTGGTATCCAACCAGATTTCAACTTCAAGGAGTTGCGAGAATCCAACGTTAATCCAACGTTGGTCCAACGTTGGTATCTAATTTCCAACGAGTTTCGAGATTCCAACGTTGGTCCAACGTTGGCTTGCTACCTGGGGTACCAGCGATACAGGAACTTGCCTCCACTTTTTGTTTTGTAGTTTCGTTTATAAGCAGCAAGCTGATTTATTCTGAATTAGATTGAACTGTTTGGCCTTGATAAGTAGTAGCTGGTAAATATTACTTTGCAGGTCACTTGGTTATAAGATCAGGATTTACAATATTGTATTCAATTGATTTAACACCTAATGTTTTATGTCTCAAAAACAAGACTTCATGTCTTCCTCCAAATTAGAGCCCCCTTGTTTGAAAGAACTTAGATCCTTCCCCCAAACCGCTTCCAATTATTAGACCACCCTTAATAATGGACTTGATATATAATTGTATGTTCACCCCTCATAGAGAGGACTTGGAGTTTGACCATCATCGAGCTTAAAGGGAAAGTTGAGTTTTGGTAGAGAGGGCGCTAGACTACTTAATTGGTTTGTGAGGTAATGAAAAACTGAGTGTAAAATTTGAAAGAGCATAATATTTAAACAATAAAATCATCTTTGTTTGATCAAAATCGGTTCAGAAACGGCTGAAATATCCATAAATATAACAATTTGTAATAAACCCGGGGCCCCGGGTTTATTAGAGAATTTTGAACCAGCCGTTAAAAATTCAAAAAAATGCTTCCTCTTTCAAAAAGTTACAAAATAGGTATTTAAATAGTTGTTGGTTATTTCTCTATCTAATCACTATTTCAACAAAGCATCACATGCACAATATTTTATTCAAAATGGTTAAAACCGATGAGTGTTTAGAGAGCGCCCTCTTACGTTTTAACGGCTCTTTTTGAATGATAACATGATCTTTACTACGTCATTTGTAATTTTGTGTTCCTTTCTAGTTATGACTATTAGTTTGTAATGTAATGATGCAGGTTTTGGTTACTAAAATTCAGTTTCACTAAAACTGTACTCTCCTTACCAGAACTCAACTATCCCTTTAAACTCTTGTTTTGGGGCTCTCTACATCTTGTGTTATAATTAGGTGATATTTGGAAGCTGTATACTAAATACGACACAATGTGACAACTTTGATTCTCCAAAGTTTGGAGATAATAAATATTCTTATATCGCTCCAGAATGTTAAGACTCCCCTTGTTGCTTTTGTTATGGTACCTCTCCACAATCAAACAATCACTCCCAGCACAACACACGTTCAGCCGAATCATTCCCCGGTGTGGTCACTACACATTGATGATGTGTACGCATGATCGTTAAGAATTTCGCGTTAAAGGGGACCACCAGGCAAATAACAACACATGATTATATGTTTTAGTACCGTTGTGTGATATCAAATAGATTCTCAACACTTTTCAAAGGCTTGTGTTATTCATAAACTATGCAATTAATTACCACCATTTACGGAACCATTATGGCCTCATGGTTCCGTACGCGCCAAACTTCCACGAGTGCGCCAATTCTATATTACTCTCGCGTACGTTTAGAGACAATGGAATCACGGACGATACGTTCGTCCTAGACAAAAAGTAGTCTTCGTATGCAGACCCATAAACACATTGTAGTTTAGTGATGTGTTTTCCAAGTATATAATTTTCTGGAAACATAATTGTCTGAACTTCTTTGATGGAATGGACTACTAAAAATGTTACCTTTTATATATAAGAATATTATTTGTGGGTGGTGGTACTCTTTAAAAGGGGTCTTTTTTAGCATGCGTTCGCGAACATTTTATTTTCGCAGAAATTATAAATAGGGTACATTTCCAAGACAATGTTCGCGAAATTTGAAATTTAGGGTATATTTTCTCGAAGGGTCACACGACGATGTTCTCGAAATGTTTGTGTATATAATTGAGTCAAAAAAGTTTGTTTTGTTTTTGTACTTGAGATCGTGAAAAGGGGGGTGTTTTTGTAAGTGTGTACTTGAAATTCAAAAATGGGGTCTTAGACCATTTTGTACCTGTTTCTGCGTTAAAAAGGGGTGTCATTTCATGAAAATATTCTTAAAACGCCGCGAAACAGGGGATCATTTTCAACCTCTTTAACGATCATGCGTTACGCCTTTGAATATGAAGTGATACCACCGGGAATCATGCCATAAACCATAAGGATGCCATGAGAAATCACGTTGGTAACATGATTTTCAACCTTAAAGGGGTAGTTCAGTTTTTGTATAGAGGGCGCTGCACGAAATAATTGTTTGTGAGATATGAAAAACAGAGTGTAAAATTTGAAGAGCATACAATTTTAATGACAGAATAAACTTTATTTTATCAAATCGGTTCAGAAACGGCAGAAATATCAATAAATATATCCGATCGGAATAAATATGGGGTCCAGATTTATTCGATGATTAAAAAAAAAAAATGCTTACACTTTTCAAAAACTTTCAAAAGAGGTTTTCAAATAGCTCTTTTCGAATGATAACAGGCTTTTTACTTAGTCATTTGTAATTTTCTATACCGTTCGAGCACGGTGGAGTTATAACTATTAGTTTGTAATTTTATTATGCAGGTTTTGGTTACTAAAGCTCAGCCTTACCAGAACTGTACTACCCCTTTAACAGTGATAACATCATTATTCAAATAATGCAAGAACAACAAATTGTTTTGTAGTCTATCTCTCAGGTTGATTACTTTCTATTCTGAATTTTTGCATCATGGATTATTGGTTTTTTTATCCTTTGACCGAGATAAAAGAAAAATCAACCTGTTTTATCACAAATCTGATTGAATACTTTGATTGAAAATTAAAGTAATATTGGGTTTGTAAGCATCAAGTAAAAGCACGAAATACAATAAAGCGTATGCAGATGCTAAACTAATTAAATGGTCGCAGCAAATGTTTATTACTTCGGGCTCTAAAGAATCAGTATAATTCCGCTAGAATATATTTTTAAGCCCTAAACCTCTAAGACTAGCTCTCAAATGGTATGTTCTTTCATTAATCTCGCAACTCGTAAAATTTGGGCTTACAAAGGGTTGACAGTTCAATGTTCTAAGCAACACAATTTCATATCTCTAATCATTTGATAAACTTATCTTCCTTTCTACTGTATTTTAGTAAGCCTGATAAGTAAAAATAATTAGTTACATTATTTACTCACTGTACGTCACCTATAAATTGTATAATTATGATTGGAATTAAAGGGATAGTTGAGTTTTGGTAAAGAGAGTACAGTTTTGGTCAAACTGCATTTTAGTAACCAAAACCGGCACCATTACAAACAAACTAATAATTACAACTCCACCATGCTCGACAGGTATACAAAATTACAAATGACTAAGTAAAAAGCCTGTTATCATTCAAAAAGAGAAGTTAAAACTCAAGAGGGCGCTCTCTAAACACTCATCGGTTTCAACCATTTTAAAACAAATGTTGTGCATGCATGTGATGTTTTGTTGAAATATTGACTAGATAGAGAGATAATCAACAACTATTTAAAAACATCTTGTAAATTTTTGAAAAGAGAAAGCATAAAATAAAAAAATCAACGGCTGGTTCAAAATTATCGAATAAATGTGGGGCTCCACAATTATTTTGATCAAAATAATAAAGTTTATTCTGTCATTAAAATTGTATGCTCTTTCGAATTTATCACTCAATATCTCACAAACAAATTGTGTTGAGTAGCGCCCTCTATACCAAAGCTCAACTACCCTTTGAATAATAAATATTGAGGCTTGCATAGACTCGCAAGTAATATAAATTTGTTTCATAATAATTGTTCTTTTTACGCATTTATATGTACTAATTTTCCTCATCGTGCTATGAAGTACTGCTCGTATCGCTAATTTCAAAATATGTTTAATCTCTTATTTACGGCAATATTATCACTTTCCTCTTGCAATACATAATCTGATAATGTATGTATGCTTGTTTTCTTTTGTTCACGGCCCTGTTGAAAACCAGGTTTTAGCCGAAATCGGGCATTTCTTGTTTATAACGTAATCAAATAAGTAAAGAAATAAACAAACAAAACATATACAAATGAAATCGAATTTATTTCTATTTCGTGAAAGAAAATAATAAATGAATAAACAGACAAACACGCACCTTGTGAAGGTATGAAGGCAAGCACTTGAGCGCGAGAAAGATGTTGAAATCGAAGGCGAAGCCGACCCGCGTGACAAGGTTGTTGAGCAGGAGTAAGGCGTCAGCAAGAGCCATGTTGAGGAAGTGGAAGTTGGGGGCCGTGTGGAGGTCGCGGAAACTCACGATCATGATGATGACCACGGCGTTGCCGAGCAGGCCGATGGCGTCGACCATGATCTTGCAGTACTGCAGCAGGAGCATTACGGCGGGCGGGACGAGGTTTCCACCACCCATCGTCGCGTCATCGGTAGCGTTCAGGTCATCGAAAACTGCTGTGTCCAGCATATCGACCGTGGTCACCGACGTCGAGTTGTAGGAATCGACGACGGTTGCATTTTGGTATGATTCGTACAGTGGTGTCGTGGATGCTGCTAGATTCTCCATGGTAAGGTTTAAAAGTCAGCAGTGAGACTGGATGCGAGGATGAAGTTGTTGCTCCTCCAAAGGAAGAATACGGAAACTAGAATGCTTAAGACAAGGATGAAGCCCCTGGATTTTATAAGATTGGTTGCGGCTCGGGGCGAAGATTTGATACATATACTGTACCTATAGTAACCGGTAAGACGCTGCAGACGAAAACTTTCTATTTAGCAGATTTCGTGTGAGGTTACCGACAGTTGCGCATGATAGTTTTGAAATATAAACGCATTGAGCATGCCCAAATCGTGCATTTTACATTTAGTAGTCGCATAATAAATATGTTTGTTCTTCGCTAAGCTTGTAGAGGGGGCATCAAATATTTATTCGTAAGCATGGTAAGGGGGATTGGAATGAATGCATGACCCATAAGAAGAAGAAACAAAAACTATACGTCGAAAGTGCGCGAGGGGATCAGATCATAATTTCCTTAAAAGCAACCATATAACAACCACCTGCACCTTCCTGCCCTGCTATACATTTATAAAGAATATTTGTTTATATAAAGAATCTTCTCATTTGTGGGTATTGGTTTGCTCCTAGCGGGAAAACCTATATTAATTATTTATAATAATATTTTGTTTTAATAATTCATAGTTGTACTTACGTAAGCATGGTACAAGATGCGGGAAGAATCGCCCGACGGGATTAAGAATTTACGCTAATCAGGTGTATAATTATAGTCGAGTGTATTTTTTATAAGAGGCTTTAGTCAGTTACGTTGCACTTTTTCCATATCCTGACCGCACCACGCCTAGAAAAAAAAAATCTTGTTGGACTCTTGACAGATTAACCCTAACCAGGCCGGGGGGGGGGGGGGTGGAATCTACCCCCCCCCCTCGACTTTTCGCGTGATAATTCCACAACGCACGCAGGTATTGCCGCGCGACTTCATGAGTTTTTTTTTTTATTGAAGTCTTGCGCAACTTTTGAGACCAAATTTGCGACGACCGGGTATACCGTTCTAAAGTCACGTGATCTTTTGTAAGTGAACGTCGGCCCCAAAATCGCTAAATTTTGTGATATGTGTACAAATCCTATGGAAATTGATTTTTTCCTAGAATACACAAAACCTTCATTATTTTTCATTCTAATCACTGCAATCATTTAATTCTGGGCTAAAAATGGTTGGATAATAGTCAATGATTTATTCCATTGAAAAAAACAATGAAGAACAAGAGTCGAAAAAAACAAAGAAATACATAAGGAAAATTTTGGCTGTCGCAATTTTTAATGTTCAAAACCTGTTAATTAAGTCATAAAGAATATTTATGCACAAAATTAGCATATTCTGAGCAATATTTAGTGATTTACAGACAAAAAGGGGATTTCTGCATAAATTTGCATAATTAATTAAAAATTTATTATTTTCAAAAAAAGAAAAATGCAATCTTGTAGATTATGTTGCAAGATATCTGCGTGCCAAATTTTGTGGTGACGCGCGTTCGACGGCCGAGATCTCAGGGAGGGGGGGGTGGAATACACCCCCCCCCCCCCCCCCCCCGGCCAGAGCATAGCCAAAATAACCCGGCCTGGTTAGGGTTAAGGTATTTGGTTCGTCCATTTTCATAACTTTCATACATTTGAAAACAAGATTTTTACAAATATTTGTAATATCTAAAATTAACATTTTTTGAAAGGAAACATATTTTCATTGTATTGTCTAAAATAAGACGACTTTAAGAATGTTAAATATCTAAAAACATAACATTCTCTGGAAGAAAATTCTTTACTATTCATTCAAATAAGGATGGTTAATTAATCAAAAAAATTATATCGAAAAATACGTATGCCAAACTTATAAAGATGTAAATGAAGCTTGCCCAATGCAAAATACAATGAACTTGTTAATGTATAGATTTACCCAAGTAAACTCTTGTGGATTTTGTATATATTATGTTAACTTATAATAGAGTCAACATTATCCGGAAGCTAGCAGGAAACAGCTGGGGTTCAGGCACACAAACGCTTCGCACAGCCTGCATAGCCTGCATAGCACTAGTGTACTATGTTGCAGAGTACTGCTCACCAGTGTGGGCAGAGAGCTGCCATACCAAGAAGGTAGATGTTCTTAAACTCGGCAATGAGAATAATTACTGGCACTCTTAAGTCAACACCTCTTCAATGGCTACCTGCTCTCTCCCACATTGCTCCCCCTCGAGCACGCAGACAGCAGATAATGCGCAAGGAACTACACCGCACCTCCCCCAACCCAGACCTATACCTATCCACGAGGACCTAGGGAACCTACCCAACATGCGCCTTAAATCACGGACACCCTTTTGGGCTTCTACGAAGTCTCTAGAAGAGTTCGACCTAAAAGGAGAATGGCGCAAAACCTGGGCGGAATCCGACTTTCCTCATCAAGACCTTGTACAGGACCCTACGTCAGAGCCAGCATGCTTCAACCTACCCATAAAGCACTCTGAACAGGATAAGAACACTCCATGCAAGGTCAGCCCATCATCTCCATCGATGGAAAATGAAAGACATCCCTGCATGTGACTGCGGGAATCCAGACCAGACAGTGCAGCACGTGGTAAATGACTGCCCTCTCCGATGTTTCCCTGATAGCTTTGAGGGGATTCATCAGACAACAGATGCTGCTCTGAACTGGCTGAAAGGCTTAGACTTGAATTTATAGAATGTGCATAATATATGTCATACGAAACAAAGAAACAAACTTATAATATAGGGAAAAGAAGGATGGCGACGTGAAATATACAAACTACTATATATACAAAATACTTTATTTCCCCTCTGATCTTTGTAAGTCTGGGACTTCAGAGAAATTATAACTTGTTCTCCCACACGAGGACTAGCCCCGCGCATGTCAGCTTATGTTTGTGTCCCGGGGGGGGGGGGGGGGGGTCTGTCCTCATTGAAAGGGGGGTATCATGCGTGACCAAGAAAACGAGTAATTAGGGTGTTTTTTTACGATCAGGCGAGATACTCGAGTATCTCGTTTAGGGTCTCAAAATCACCCAAAATCAGGAAAAAGGGTATCTTTTTTAGGCTGATGAATTACTCGTTTAGGGTCTCAAAAACTCAGCTTACTTGCTTAGGGTATCAAAAATAGTCATAACTTGCTTTTAATAGGGGTTTACATAAACAAAAATGACTTGCTTAGAGTATCAAATATAGTTATAACCTGCTTAGAGGTTTACAAAAAAATGATTACTTGCTTAGGGTATCAAAAATACTTGCTTAGGGGTTTACAAAAAATTGATTACTTGCTTAGGGTATCAAATTACCGATAATCATACTTACTTACGGTATATTTTTTGCACCACGCAAATACTCGTTTAGGGTGCTTTTGGCAAGTCCTTGGTCACGCATGATACCCCCCGTTCTATGGGGACAGACCCCCCCCCCCCGGGGGTTTGTGTGGGTTTTGATTTAGAAACTCTCCCTAATCATGGAGATATCTATGATCAGATTTCTCTGTTAAAAAAATAACTTTTACACATTATTCAAAAGAATCTTACACTGAAATTAATGGATCCCTTTAAGAATAAAGTATGATTTGATTTTTCATTATGATTATGGCCTCGCAGGCAGATTTTAATTCACGCATCGTGAATCATTAATGTATTAACGGTCCAACGTCACCGTTACTTTACTGCGAAATGGGTATTGATCTTAAAGGGACTTAGTAACATTGTCCAAATCCTCAAAATAAAATTCTAATTCTAGCGGTTCCCTTATACCTTGTTGTATTCGTATTAACAATAAAATCACGAGACAGGTTTCGGTTTTTCAAATTTCCCTTTCGTTACAAAGATATGTATGATTGATATATTCAGATAAGAAAAACTCCGGGCGAGTTTTTCTTCTGTGTACAAAGTGAGTGCAGTGAGTTACTGAATATCACTTTGCATTTTCGCTCATTACTTGGCCATACAATGTCCATTTGACTTGAAATTTTCACACAATACCCTGTGGACATATGAGATAACAACAATATACATTGCATCAACCATTCATCACTTTTTGCACATGTCAACAAAGTTACTAGATCCCTTTAATGACGTTCAAATCTGATGTTGAATTACTTATTATTATAATAAAGAAGAGCTATAATTATTGAATTATGGAAATTAACCGTTTTAATAGGATTTGTGAACTTTTAATACTGTACAACGTTAACTATTTTTTTTTGTGTAATCTTTACAATAAGGTGTATTACTATTAGTATAAACAGCTTTCTTTGATAAAAACAGGAAGGGCGTTGATCAAAATGAAACACTAAGTAAGTGCAACTGTTATGTCGAGAGGCTATTATGAATTGCATCGTTCGAAAATATATATTTTTAAAAATAAAATAAATAATAAATAACAGTAATGGGAAACGCCCCACACAAAACAAAAAACAAACATATGCTTTCATAACCAACCATGTGATATAATAATTAAATCATAATTTATCTATGAATGTAAGGATTTGGACAAATACTGCTTTGAAAATGACTATTTGAGCAACAAATTTTTTGTCGACCGTATAGCCAACAAAATCCTGCCAGGCGAAGAGGTGTGGGTTCGGATTTAACCAAAAAGGCCGTTTTTTAATACTATTTCAACAATATTGATCAATTAATTTGGCCAATAAAGATGCATTGGTAACTATTCCATTACTGTCACTATTTACTGGCTTTAACGAAAGGTTTGATTTGAAATCAGGGGAAAGGAAGATGAAACATCATGAAATGTATACAATAATTACAAACAATTTGCATTACAATCAAACAATTTTCTTATTTTTATATAGAAACAATCACGTTTCGAGACGAGTATTTTTGTATGTGTTTTATGTTGGGTATATACGCAACGGTTCAGCATGTAAATACGTGAGAAGTTACACATATCCTTGGTTAAAACATAGAAATAGAAATATTTACAACTCCATATGGGTTAAAATGAAATCATATTTGCTTTTAGCTAATAAGAAGCTTTTAGCTGTGCATTTTAAATAAACACTTCGTGAGAGAGAGGGACAAAAATAATTGTTAACCAGAGGCGTAACTTAGTGTGGTCGGAGTGAATGGGAGATACGCCAATTTATTATTGGTCTCCACTATTATGTATTTCTTTAATTGATCATTATTCCCTCATTGTGTTTTGATTACTCTTTCGTGTGTGTCATATTACGGGGGGGGGGGGGGGGGGCACGTGTCCTTCGCAGCTACGCCATTATCGTCAACCAAGCAGTTCACTGTAGACGCCATTTTACCAAGCAACCATTGTACAACTGAAAATAGAAAAATGTAAACCTATAAAATATATTGTCTATTGACACAGATGGCGTCCTTCAAAGTACACATTAAGTGAGTAGAGAATCTATATAAATCTATACTTTTATAATTATATACAGAACTTAATTTATTGGCATGTTGTAAAAATATGATGATTTCTGTATTGATACTAGTATTGCTTACTGTAATATCTTCAACGTTCGTAAACAATCATGTTAGTTTTTATTGAACGTCTTCTAGCAATGGTTCCATATGTTTTCATTACTTTCTTTTTAATGTTTGCAGTTTATATCCGGAGTAGTAAATCTCATATTTTGTCTTTCGAATTGTGTGTCTTTATTCTGGTAAACTTGTATGCTAATCAAATGGATGCCAATTTTGGCTCATTACTTCAGGGGTCAGCCTAAAATTTAGTTAAACGTTCAGTATAGGTATTAGAATTTTTAAAATGCCGTCTTCAAACTAAGCCGATGTGTGCGTGTGCATGTTTGTATGTGAGTTATAAACGAGTGGTTGGTTTGTTTATTCATAATTCTATGTGAGTGACTCACGCCGACGCGCTGGGAATACATGCCTGTGGGAATAGCGCGAAAGTTATTGTCAAATTTTCCACTCCTCCCAATTATAAGCGTTACACTTAATAAAGATTATATACTTATTAATCACTGTTGTTGAGTCTTAACAGAAAATTCATTTCACTTGGGTATCTGTTTTTCGTGAAGAAGCCAGAAAAACAAAGAAATTGTAGAGTTTGTGAACATTCATGGCGTTACAAAAATACTCGAGGATTAGAACGAAGACTAACAAAGGGTGAAGACGGGCACCTTTACCCAATAAGGTGCTAAAGTGAACCTTTAAAATGTGCTGAATCTAGAACCACTGGTTGGGCACCCTTTGGGAGCCGATAAGCACCATTTTAGAACCCTTTTTTTTCTTAAGAGTGATACAATTGTGCACCTCGTATACATCCAAACTTGCTTATTACTTATTAAAAATGGCACAATTTATTAAAAATTAGTATCGTACGACGGAACATATATGCACAATTTCCACAAACATTCGTTGGTCCCCGCCTAGGCCCTACGATCGTGCTTCACGCGGTGGGCGATAGTGAAGGACCAAAGAAGCTAGGGACCAGCACAAACCACGATTCGCGCGTTGATACTGCGCGAGTAATAATTATTAGCCTGAATCCGAATTGCCGCAATTTACGTTGCCGAAATCGAAGTACAATGCAATGACCGTACGTAGAATCGGAGAATGAAGGATCCAGTCTAGCGTATTAATACGTTCCCCCAAGTATATTTACGGGCGCACTACACTAAATCATTGCATTATAAAATGTTACTGATTTAAACATATTGGGGTGGCATTGCCACCCCAATATTTATATTGGGGTGGCAACTGCCACCCCTGCCACCCCTGTTCCGCCGCCCCTGCATTCCCCCCAACTCATGATATGTTATGTATAAAAGCATTCTACAAAACAATAGTTGAACTCAAACGAAGGGTAAAAATAAATTTTGAGAAAATTGAACAAAATTAAAATTGTGTGTACAAAATGTATGGGGAGTAGTCCGCAACTTTGCCAGAGTGCGTTGCCAATTTGAGTCACTCGTAGAAATAAATGGCTCTTTTCAAAGAGCCACATTTTTCTTATTTCTTGACCAATTGTGCTCAAATTGTCAGGTACTATTCATCATATTTAGTGTCTCATAGTGCATACAACAATTTGTCTGGATTTCATTGTCCTTTAAGCGCGCAAGTGGTCTAGACACATTACGGTTATCGCCTTGTTACTAATGTTAGTAGAGTAGGTTAACTATCCAATGAACTTGGTACATGTACAGCTTACTATTATGCAGGTAGCCATAACAGAACTTATTTCCAACAGACACTATATCCACTTTTGGAGAAAAGTGTGTTTAATTATCGGTCTGACTAAGTACACTGAAGTATGTGAAGAAAAAATCAACGATTCTTATTTTGAACTTTGTCAACAAATTCGACTGTAGATCTAGCTTCTCATCATATTTTTTTTCTTCACACGGATGACTACATTTTCATTTTTTTAAATGGAATTTAGCTCCTTTTGGAATGAGAAATGAAGCTCTTAATTTTGATAATATCAGTAAGTAATTACGTCAGGTAGTATCATATGGCACATGTTTGCTGGTACGTATCGATATTAATGTCCGTGTCCGTGCACTTGGCCGATGTATCATATCAGTTCGTTTACATTTAGATGTGCACCAGGATTCCCCAAGAACAACTTTTGTGAAGATATGGCGGGGATTTCACTCATCTTCCTTATTCTGTTGTCGTCTTTTCAGACGTTTCGTGGTAAGTTGTTTGTCTTAAATTGTTGATATTATTTTGTTTTCGTTGACATCGATAGAAATATATATATGGATGAATTATAACATATATTGACAATCATTACGATGATCGCTGGGCGTATAGCTATTGTTTTTCGTACGTGATTATACAGGCACTGTATGATATATAATTGCACTCATGCACGCATGTAAACATTGGGACGGACATCACGCAGGGGCCGCGGAAATGTTTTGAAAGTGGGCTGACCACATTTTAATTGTTATAATAATTGTTATTTTATACTTATGTATTTTATTGTTTTAAGCCCAAAAAGTGGGGGGCTGCAGCTCGTTGATGATATCTCTATTGAATCATTATTTTAACAAACATTAAGTGCACAATTTTGTATGAAAAAAAGCTAAAACCAATGATTTTTTTTAAATAGCGCCCTCTTGAGTTGTAACGGCTCTTTTTGAATGATAACAGGGGTTTTACTTAGTCGTTTGTAACAGCTGTGTATACTTTTCGAGCATGGTGAAGTTATAACTATTACTTTGTACCGTAATGGTGCCGGTTTTGGTTACTAAAGTTAAGTTTGACCAATACTCAACTATCCCTTTAATTGCAAAAATGAATTTTTAGTTTGAATGTATGACGCTGTTTTCACTTTCAAACAGCACCCGTTTCCACTTTCCACAACATGTTGTTATTTAGATACGGGTATATCTAAACAGTTTTGTTTTTCTTTTGAATATTGAAAATGTGATTTGTATTCCTAAGATTAATGTTCAATCGAGAGATTATCAGAATCATTCAAATTGTTATATTGTTCACGAATGTCGGTGACATGCATTGCGAATGAAACACTAACGTGGATGTGGGTGGTGTGGCAAGATTGGTAGAGCGCGCGCTTTCCGATCTTGAGCTCCCGAGTTCGAACCCTGCCTACTGCCTTTGTCCTTCAGCAAGACAATTTATCCACATTTGCTGCTCTCTACCCAGGTGTATAAATGGGGACCCGGTAGGAGGTGAAAGCCTATATGTGAAGGGCCTTTTCAATGCCCATGAGCCGCTTGGAAGGAATGCTCCCCAGGGAGTGGAGATGGTGCACACAATGTGTGCTGGTTTGCATTGTATCCTATGACCGGGGGTAATATTATCATTGTAAAGCGCATAGAGATGATTATCAATCATATTAGGCGCTATATAAATCGAGTATATATATATTATTATTTTATCATATTTATTCGAATGTCTTTTAATGTGGATATGCCAGTCTTTCTTCAAAAGGGATTAAGAGCAAACAAATTTAGTTTTGCTTGGAAAGTTACGTTCTCGTTAAATTCCTATACATGTATATACTATAGTTTATAGTTATTCTATCCGCACTACGGAGGAGGATTATATATATTATATAACGATTTTATTTAAACATCATATACATTGTCATATATACTTTCCCGGCCCAACATGTTGTGTTCACTTCCTAAAGTCAAAAGCTATGCAAGTTAAATCTAGCGAACAGTTTCAAGAACCCCACAAAACAGAACTATTTGATGTCATTTCTAAATTCTACTTGAAAAGGTTTGAGATTTGTTTTGATGTTTTAGAAACTAAGAAATGATATATTAGATAAGAAATCGTCAATGGGATAGTATTAAAATGCATCGCCTTCGAATAATTTCATTTTGTATTTCTATGTGAAAATTAATATAATATTTTCTATGTGTGATGTTAATCAATTATGCTATGGAATGAACTTTCAGCTCTTGACGGGAAAAAAAAAATGTTGTGATGGATGTATGCTGTATCAAAAAGACAATAATATATACCTGCATATTTTGTACTGCATTACAAATACATGTATATAATATAGACGCTCAATAATAAAATAATAACATTTTACTACTTAATTAGTAATTCGAGTATTAAATGATATCAAATATCGAGTCATGTGAGTATAGTTTGTTAGTAGTTTGAGTATTAAAGGGTATTAGTTATAGTAGTCCTCTAGACAAACGCCTCGGAGAAAAAAGGGGACAATCATCTAAAGGGATCTAGTAACTTCGTTGACATCAGAGGTGTCGATCCTGGGGGGGAGGGGGGCAGGGGGTAGGTCGCCCCCCTCCCCCGATGAAAATAATGGGGGCGAACATATCGTTTCGCCCCCCCCCCCCCCCCCCCAATACAAAGATGAAGAAGAAAATTCGTGGATATAATACAAAAGAAGGGACTAAACTACTTAATCAATTCAGCGCATCAAATTAGCCGTTTTTTAGTCTGAAAAACTCTGCAAATGTCAATTTGGTTTAACAGCAAGATTTTAACTTATGCCTGTTTCATTTCGGTTACGGGAACTATAGTTCCGAAATATGTTGGATGCTTCCTCAAACGCACATGAAGGAAACATACTAAGTTCAAATAACCTTTATTTATATGAACAACGATACAGAATCATACATTGATAAAATAATAGTAAATCTTTCAATTATGCCAACAAGCGTTAAACGCAAAGCAAATTGGTAAACTCATTTGGTTGAAAACGAATAGTAAGAAATTGCCGAAATTCTTAATCCGCGGGGGGAGCCGTCCCCTAGACCATCCAATGGGGCCCTATCAAAGTCGACCCCTGATTCCCAACCGTAAATGGCACGCCGATATAACTATACTCACTAAATCGCTCGGTATGGCGGTCAAAATGTCACACCCTTATAAACACACCGCTAGAAAAAGAGTCCTAAATTGATCGTTCACAAATTTAAGGGGCCTAAACCTTTCCAATGGTTAGTATAAAAGCCCCCTGGATGCAACCCATGCAGTTCTCGCTACTTTAATGCCATGTTACGCTAAAATCAGTCCTTAAAAGATCAAATATTATGTACCTTTTAAACCATATGTTGGGGTGCTGAAATTCCGAAAACCAAAAGCTCCCGGGGGCTTCGCCCCCGGACCCACGGTAAGGGCACTAAGGTACTTACTGTGATTTATATTGTCATGTATCGTTAGGGCCGTTTTTATAATCTGTAAATTGTCCTCTCTGTCCCCTTTGTACAATTTTATACCCCGTGTTGCACATAAAAGTAGTTCTAAATGTGTACAATCCAGAAGATTCAAGGGGCTCCGTCCCCTGGACCTAACCCATTCAGGGCTTCACAGCTGTCAAAACACTTTCAATATGCGCTATACAGGGTGGCCCCCCAAAAAACGGAATGGGGCACTTCCCAAAATAAAATAATAACATGATTATGTACATCGGATATTGTCTTTTCCAATGAAAAACGATACAAAGAACAGTCAATTCGGTCGTGTAGTTTTTGTTCTGGGCGCTGTGAGTGACGCCATGTCAGGTTCCCTTTTTTGTCAATTTTGACCAAGTCAGTGCTAGATAAATCGCACTTACTGCCCGTCATAGGTATACCATTGAAGAACGAGCAATACGCGCGCCATTGTTAGTGTGCATCCAGCTGTGTCCCGAGAGAATGGGCATAGTTGTCCGATGCTATGACGGGCAGGAAGTGCGATTTATCAGGCAGTGACTCGGTAATAAATGACAAAAATGGGAACCTGACATGGTCTCACTTAAGACGTCCTACAACAAAAACTACTCGTCCAAAATTACTGTTCTTGGTATTGTTTTTCATTGGAAATGACACTCTATCCGATGGACATAATCGTTTTGTTACTATATTTTGGGAAGTGCTCCGTTCCGTATTTGGGGGGCCACCCTGTATACACCTTTTTTGTAAGAAAATATATAGACTTTGTATTTCTACATACATCTTGACAGTTCTAAACTGCTAAAACCCAAAAGCTTCTGGGGCTTCGCCCCCTAGAACACCTGCTGGGGTGTCATCCGTTTGAAAAATATTTTATACCTCCCCACGGTCTTCAAATTCTGGTCGTGCAACCGTGCAACCGCTCTTTGCTCTCCCACGGGTGACTCCGGAAAATTTCGCCCCCCAATCGAAAAAACGGATCGACGCCTCTGGTTGACATGTACAACAAGTGATGAATGGTTAAGATACAATGTATATTGTTGTTATATCTGATATGTCCACTGGGTATTGTGTGAAAAGTGAAAAAGTTAAATGGACGTTATATGGCCGAGTAATGAACACAAATGCAAAGTGATATTCGCTAAGCCATTGTACTGACTTTGTACGCGGTTACGACTATCCAGTGGATAGTTAACATCTGAACACTTCAATCGTAAATATCTTTTTAACGAAAGGGAAATTCGAACAACCGAAACCTGTCCCATGCTTCTATTATTAATACGATCGCATACAACAGGGTATGAGGGAACCGCTAGAATTCCAATTGGATTTTGAGGATTTGGACATTGTTACTAGATCCTTTTAAATAAATCCGAAGATGACTTTAATAATTTGTGGAAAAAACTTGAGAATCTTGTTTTGAATTGATATTGTGCACATAGTTTATATAGCAAGTTACACGATTATTGTACGGTTTTTAAACGTATGCGTATGAATAAGTGTTTTTGTTTCTCTCAATACTTATTGCAGCTCAGCCAGCTGATTTTCTTCTACTTCGGAGTAAGCCAGGTGTCGACGGCGAGGGCGCGCTCCTTGTACGTCGACCAATCACAAGCGATGGCGGCAATTCAAATCCCACAGAAATCGCCTACAAGTTTCTAGCACCAGTTGGGTGGAATTTCAGCAACACCCAAGCTGCGTGTAGGGATCTGGGATTCAATTACGCCATATCTACTAAAGAAAAGAGGATCGAGTCCAAAATCGACCTGAAATTGATCATCAGTACCGTCACGTTCAAATGTTCTGGACGTGAAGCGTCTCTGGGCGAATGTGAAACGAGAGATCTAACAGTTTTTGAGAGAATAGGCTTCAGCGTTGTCGGCGTTGTTTGTAAAGGTAGTGTGTTTTAAAAGTCATCTCTCTCCGCTTTCTCGACCCAAACCCCCCCCCCCCCCCTCCCCTTCGTATCATCATTTTCTGCCTCCTCACTCTTCTCCTCTCCTTCGTCACCTTCTCCAAGCTCTCCTAAGACTGTTTTCATTTTACTATACTCAACTCAACCAGACGATTTTAATCTGAATTCCAGTTTCATCGATATCCACAAACATTAGTCATTTTGAAAACTTGTTATTTTCATTTAAAAATAATATTCTACCAAGTATTGTTAGGGATAATGGAACATTGCGCGGCATACGTATAACACGTGTCTATACTGTGCATGTATATTGTTACAAGATGATACAAACGTCAATTTTGCTAACCGTACATTGTGAGGAGTTAATTAAAGGTATACTTTAGTATTTTGTGGGTTTTGTTAATAGATTTTGTTTGCGAGTGTTTTGTTTAATTTTGATTCAATGGAAAAGTACATTTAGTAAGGACTTGTAAATGGGAACAATTCCCCTTTGTTGGTAATTGAATGGTCCCTCTCGTGGGACCCATCAGATCAATTCCAAATGGTGCAGTGGAGTTATATTTTCTGTTTTTCACTTATGATGATACTTCAACGGTATTCATGAAGGCTGATACAGCATATTTTTTTAAACTTCACAAAGCTTTAACGGTGCTATGTAATGTATATTACATTTGAATGTCTTTGTTTCTCAGCTGAATTGTCTACCTTGTCTACCATGTCTATATTCAATCAATATCCATATTCTTCCTCCCTCTCTTGGATGAACGAAGACGAGGAATCCACACTGTCTTTCAGCGAGTACCCCAGGGTCGTCACAGACGAGTCAGACGTCGTCGGCGTTGCAAGGGTCGTTGGTGATCCTGAAATACCCTCAGACTGTGCAGACCAGCTCAGACTGTGCAGTAGGTTCTACGAAAATCCGAGAGATGACCACGGGAGCCACATTTCACCGTTTGCCCAGACGGCCTGTAGACAGCAAGGCTTCTTGAAGTCGTCCCCAGGGTGGGAGATGTCTACTACTGATGTGCTGCTGGTCAATGAGCGAGAGCCTTGTTATGATGTAGGCATCGACAGATGCGATGTTCTCGTATCGCTCCTCCTAGAACGCCACACGACGTGCGAGTTGAATGGATTCAGCTCAGTCAAGTGTCGAACTCGAGGTAGATCATATTCTTCATAATTCAAAATAAAATAAATTTACCTTCTTCTCACCATACTGATAAACTTGTCCACTGGTTATCTTGCGTTTACCATTTCTTCCGATCCCGAATTCGGCAAGTGAGATGTGTAACATCAATTCAAAGTCTTCGACGTCGTTGTTATGCAATATTTAGATAATTAATGCAAAATACTGCTGAAAACTACTTATCAACTAAAATAACGCCTGCGTAATAAAAGTCAAGATTTTGCAAGGATCGAAAAAGTAAGCCCCATATTGACGATCGCGTATAGTTAACAATTGTTTAATTGTCATTTATAAATCTTAAAATTGCAATAATCTTATCCTTTTATATATATATTGTTAGTTTGTTAACATATTTATTTCTAGATTCTATTTCGCTTTCTTCATTACCAATTGCAGGCTTTGAAATCCTCGGACACACCGGTAATATTTGTAACGAAATAGACCTGTGTTATCTAGACGAACAACCCAAAATGCAGAGGTCTTGCTACTGTGACAAAGGCTGTGAGTTCTACAATGATTGTTGCTTTGACTACGCGACGGAATGCGTTCAGGACGTCGTTTCCCAGCAAGTTCTGCAATCCATCGGAGCGCGATGGTGGGACAGAGAAATATGCAACTTCTCTGAAAGCACCCAAACATTTCCTTTTAATCGCTCAATGGTGGAGTGTATTGCTTTCAATGTTGGTGTGGCAGCCAACGAGGAAGCCAAGGCGTACTACCTGGTATCCAAGTGTCCAGCCGATTGGGTGGATGTCTTACCAAGTACTAGAGATAATTGTGAGGCAGAGCGGAATTATACATTTGTCAACATGTCTGTGCCTTGCACGGATACCATCCGTGCCATTCACTTCAAGAACATCTACTGTGGAAGATGTCACGGTAGTCTGGATGAAAATCTGCTGCGATGGGATGTTGCTATCACAGCTACTGTATATACCATTGACGTGCAAGTCATGGAGCCAATGAATACGACTGGCATTCGTCGGTGCATACCAGCCATATCATCCTGTCCGTCAGGATTTGACGACCAAACATTGATCAAAGCCTGTGAGGCATACATCTCAGTGGTGTTGTACGACGTCGTAGAGTATCCACCAAGTGCTGATAGACTTGAGAGGTACACGTGGTACAGAAACGAACACTGCGCTCTCTGCAATAGGAGACCATATTCCATCATTGCACAACAAGATAGGTGTCAGGTGCCAGCATTCATCGATCGATTGTTTCCCTACTGTAATGTTTCTCCTGTTGTAAGTGCCTTCTTTTTCACCCGACCTAAATATATCTATCCTCCAATCGACTGCTTGCCAGGGACTCATTACGATTTAACAGAAGACAACTGTGTTCCAGATTACCAGAGAAATTTCGAAACACTAGAATGCCAGACCGAAAAACAAGTCATAACATTGGTTTGGTCCCCAGATGTTCTTTGGACAGGCAAAACTCCGATTAACTGTATTTCTGACGCGGTCGATATTTCTGGTTTCCTAGGCCTCAATGACACAACTGGTGATGAAATATGGGCTGACATCGCCACAAATTGGTCTTATGCCTACCAGAATAGCATGTTTCACTTGGAGTCCATTCAGGCCAACTCTTCATGGAATACAACTCAGGCCACGTATGACACGATTGTTAAAAGGATGGAGGATATTTTCAACGTGTCTTCTAAATCCTGCAGCCTATCATCAGGGGTTGTAGCTGAAGTTTGCACCAACATGTCAGAGGGTGCGTGGGACTACTGCCCCGATACGGTTCTCTATGCGAATTTCAGCCAAATTTCTATCACCGAATACATGAATGAAACGTTTCTCATTATCAATGGGTCTCTTTGGTCGTTGCTCTTCTTCGTTAGACTCGCTACCTTTACAGGGCATGATGAATATTCTTCATATTCTACCATCGAAGACCAATTTGCTTGTGTCAAACTGAGTAGAGCGCTAAACTGTCAGACTATGATAATTCGGAATTCTATGTACAACATCACTTACAAGGATGGAGACGAATTCCTGGAATATGATGGCAGGCTCTGGGAACCTAATCGGTACTTTATAATGTCGTCTGGAGATGTGCAGATATGTACACCAGCCCCACAAGGATTTTTCGTCCTGTCACGTGCACAGAAAATTTCAAGTCGGGTCATGTTTTCCCTACACCTCGTAGGGTTGAGTCTAACCTTCGTGACGTATTGCATCTTCCCCTCTCTCCGCAACCTCCCTGGACTGTCCATCATGACCGTCGTCCTGGCCCTCATGGTGGTCACCATCCTAATGGAGTATGTCAATGACTTTGTCACGGGAATCCACTCACTGTGCGTGTGTGTCGCCGTCCTGGCGCACTACGTCTGGCTCGTGGCCTTCTGCTGGATGACGTTACTCGCCTGGAATCTCATGCGGACATTTTCCTCGGCCCGCCTTCCAAACATCCGCCAGAAGTGGCGACGATACGGCCACTATGCGATCTCGGGATTCGGCGGCCCAGCACTGATCGTTCTTCCGTGTCTCATCATCGATCTCTGTGATGTCAATGGAGGTATGCTGTTCAGCTACGGTATGAGTGGGTCCATGTGTTGGATCGATGGCACCTGGGCCAATCTCATCGTCTTTGGCGCACCTGTCCTTGTCTCACTGGTTCTCAATGTTATCTTTTTCACGATGACGGCGATCGGTGTGAGGAGGAGCAGGGATGCCGCTGCCATGGCAACCAAGGATATGGCAGAGAAGAAGTCGGTCATTGAAGAAAGGATCGCCAGCTTGCAGGTTTACCTCAAGGTACGGAAGCTTAATTTCTGTGAATGCTTTGCTTATTTTGTCATGTGTGTATGCTCCGTGTACCATCATAAGATTTGGATACCAACATTGAGCATTGAGCATACCAAGTTATCTAAAATCTTACATGAACTTTTTTTCAATTATCCACAATTAACATTCTAAAATGTTCCGATATTATAGTATGTTAGATTAATTTGTCTTATACTTATATTCATGTATGATCGAAAACATGTTTCAGTAATATAATAATAATAATAATGGTGGCTACTTATATAGCGCACGTTCCGTATAAATTATATGTGCTATGAAAGTCTTTTCCACAATAACACTTTATATTACGCCTAGTACGCCTATGGTTTAGCAAATATACTTCTAACTAAGCTTAACCAAAAACTAATGATTTCTTCCCTAATAAATCTCCTCAATCTCCCTGCACGCAGATCTTATCCGTCATGGGTTTCACGTGGATCGTGGGTTACGTCGCATCATTTTCCGGGGTCAGCGAACTCTGGTACGTGTTTATCGTACTGAACTCCATGCAGGGGATCGTCATCTTTCTCTCCTTTGGCTTGAGCGAAAATGTGAGGAAACTCTGGAGGAGGAAACTCGGAAAGCCGAAGCGGGCTAACAAACCCGTGACGTCATCGGAAAAGCGTACAGAGGACACTAGACTGTAGATGATTCCCACTATTTAACCGAAGCTGGAAATGTATATATATTATACTACACGCGAATAATAACTATAATTAGAGTCTTGATCACGAACAGATGAACAATGAACGAATAATGATACTGAGTAGGGGGAGGGGGAAGACTACAGTGTGTCTCAACAAGTATGGTATATTCAGGAATATAGTTATTAAAGGGACTTCATTTCATTTCATTTCATTTTATTCCACATTCTGCATTAAAAACAACAAATACAATGAATAAAATTGATTCAAGATTACAACTACAACAACAAACACAGATAAAAACTAGGTTCACAAACAAACAAAAAGGAGAGAATTCTACTAGACAAACAATAAATGAGAATGTGGGGGATTACCAAAAAGCCAGAGGCTTATCGAGGGTAAATCCCCATTATGGCCTAGCGGTTGAGAGAGAGAAGGGAAGAAAAAAGCGAGTAAGAGGAGAAAGGGAGACATGTATATTTAACACTTAGTAAAAGAAATTTAAAATTCTACACATGTTTGTTACTAAGTTTCACATGACAATAAAAACTGTTTATATTTGTGCTTAAAATTCAATAAAGTTGGGCATTCTCTAATTTCAATTGGTATATCATTCCAGCATTTTGTTCCAATAAAAATAATGGTTGTGCGTGAAAAATTATATTTACATAATGGTACGTGCACATTTCCCTGTGTTCTAGTATTATGATAATGAATTGCACTATTAAGTTTAAAAATGTCATTAAAAACTGATGGAAGTGTTCCTTTAAAAAATGAATACATAAAAATTGCCACCTGCAGCTGATTTAATTGGGTTACCGTTAAAATATTACATTTCTTAAAAAGAGGAGCACTGTGTGAAAGAGGTTGTGCATTGCACATGAGTCTAACTGCACGCTTCTGTAATACATGAAGTCTATTAATCGATATTATTGCACATTTTCCCCATATAATATTGCAGTAAGATAAATATGGTAAAATCATAGTATCATATAACATCTTAAGTACTTTGAATGGAACAATATCCTTGATACGACTCATGACACCTATGGCTCTTGAAATCTTACACGATATATCATTTACATGTTGTTTCCAAGTTAAATTCGCATCAATCATAATCCCTAAAAATTTAATCTGATTTACCTGTTGTATCCTATGGTTACATATATGAATTTGCAATTGTGTTTCATCTACAAATACATTTTTAGGTTTAAAAATCATATAACAAGTCTTCTCTATATTTACAACTAAACGATTAGCAACAAACCATCGTTGAACATTTTTCATTTCAACATATAGTGTATCATTCAATGTATTAATATTATTACCCGAAATAAAAAGATTGGTATCATCAGCAAACATGATCGAATAGAGATGCTGACTTACATATTGAAAATCATTTACAAATAATAAAAATAGCAGTGGACCAAGAACGGATCCTTGAGGAACACCTGTACTTATATGATGTAAGTTAGATGATTTATGATTAATGCATGTAAATTGTTTACGATTATTAAGATAACTTTTAAACCAATCTAAAATATTACCTCTAATTCCATAATGTTCTAATTTATTCAAAAGTATATTATGATTGATGCAATCGAAAGCTTTTGAAAGATCTAAAAATATTCCAATTAAAAACTGTTTCTTTTCAAAAACATCTGAAAGTTTGTTTGTAAATTCTACAAGAGCCATACTAGTTGAAAAACCACTTCGAAAGCCAAATTGCTTATCATACAAAATATCATGTCTATCAAGGTATTGCATAAGTCTATTGTACATAATTTTCTCAAAAGTCTTTGCAAATACTGATAATAATGAAATTGGTCTATAGTTTGACATTGTAGTTTTACTTCCCTTCTTAAATACTGGTATAACCTTGGCAACTTTGAGTTTATCTGGAAATACTCCACAATCCAATGAAAAATTAAAAATATTGCACAAAGGTTGTAATATAAAACAAATTGATTTCTTAAATACAGCAACATTAATATCATCAAATCCTGGGCTCTTATTAATTTTCAAGGTATTAACAACTTCTAAAATATCAACAAATGTTATAGGGGAAACAAAAATTGAGTTTTGTCTTTTTTCTTTCATAAAATATCTGAAATCATCATTAACATTTGGCATATTTTCAACTAATTTGGTTCCTATTGCACTAAAGTATTGATTAAAATTATCAACAATTTCCTGTTCACCTTCAATAACAACATAATTTTCTATTAATTGTTTACATTGTTCTTTTGCATTATATTTGTTAATTACTTCATTTATGACTTTCCAAGTCTTATTCATATCACCATACACATTGGTAAATTTATTAACATAAAAATCCCTTTTACTCTTTCTAATTTGTGAATTTAAAACATTTCTATATTTCTTATATTTTTCCTCCCTAACAAGAGTAGGGTTTTTAATATATTTTTTATAAAGTGTATGCTTCTTTTTACACATTTTTCGTAAGGAAGAAGTAAACCATGGTTTATTTTGATTCATATTGCCTGTTTTAAGAATTTTCTTAAGAGGAAAACATTCATCATATAATTGCATAAATCTATCAAAGAAAGCATCAAACCTTTGATTCACATCCCTAATTCTATACACAAATGACCAATTCAATTTACTTAGCATCAAACAGAAACGTGCAATAGATTCATCATTAATTGTGCGTTTATAATAAAATGTCTTAGTAGGTTTATTTGAATAATTGAGTATTGCAAATATTGCACAATGGTCACTAAAACCGCTTGTAAAAATACCAGAATATAATATATCATCTGCACTTAAATTAGTAAAAATGTTATCTAAAAGTGTGGCACATTCAGTTGTAATACGGGTAGGTTTTGAAATTAAAGGAATAAAAGAATAAGATGACAATATATCTAAAAAACAATTTATTGAGGTAGTTATATTTAATAAATTAGCATTAAAATCACCAAGTAAAAAACATTGTTTATTTTCATTTAAAACCTGTTGTAAAAATGATTCTAAGTGTTCTAAAAATAATGGCAAAGATTTGTCTGGTGGTCTATAAACTACACTAATAATAAAACTTTTATGTTCATAATTAATTTCAACACATATAGTTTCTATATCATCATTCATTTTCTCAAGATCATAGCGTCTAACACATTGTATATCATTATGTACATAAATGCCAACTCCTCCTCCACGTTTACTTATACGGTTGTTCAAAAAGAGAGAATAATTGGGTAGAGTTAAATTTAAGCCATCATGTTCTTTTAACCACGTTTCTGTTAGGCCAATAAGTGAAAACTTTGAATCAAAACAATCTAAAAATGTACAAATTTCATCATAATTTTTCTTCAGACTTCTACAATTTAAATGTACCATAGATAATTTCTTGGTGTCATTAATATTTACATTTTTATTAAAATCAGCTGGAGTACTATATTTAGAATCATATGGGAATCTTTCAAATGTATTATTCATAAAAAAAAGGCAAGATAGACTATATTTATTGCCAAATATTGGTATTGAGAAAGCATTTGTGTAGACATAGGGTGAATTGAAGAATAAGACATATTCAGATAGATAACAAAAGAAACAGAAGGAACACTTAAATACAAAACAAAACAACAACAAAACTGACACACAAGAATTACTACAACAATATAAAAATGTTTAACTTACGAGACAATATACAATTCAAAACATGTAAATAAATATGAGATGTTCAAGCGTTTAAAAATGTAAAAAAATAATTTAAGCAGCCAGAAGCTTCGTAATGAAGCGATATAATGTTATATTCATGTTCATGTCCATGTTCACGTACCTATCCCCCTCAGGTCGTCATGACTGTGCACCATCTTTTTCATTGTTCCAGTGTTTGTTTTGATCAGGGCAATGATGCGACCGTCGGAGGACCAGGCCGTCTCTACCTTCTCACATTTTTTCGTGTCACTAAGTAGTTTGGCATTTGCGGTCGTGAGGTCCTCTTGTATCGATTTGCGTTGTCCAGCTAGCTTCCGACGATTCCTCATTACTAGCTGCCGTGTCCGGTACGACCCAAACTTGACGATTATGGGCCGTGGTGGTGAGTCTCTGCTTTTAGTTGACGTCTCCGGATTGCGATGTCTGGTAGAGATCCTGTGGCTTCTCTCAATGTCCGCCTTGGTGAGAGGGACCTGCAGGACATCGTTCACCAATGAGATGATGACATCATCGGTGTCCTCTCGATCACTTTCCGCGACCCCAAAGAAGCGCAGACAATTCCGACGTGAGTACTGCTCCTGGGAGTTTGCAGTGTGTTGTAAGGAACGAATAGCATCTTCGTTCGTCTCAGCTTTCCTGGTCACTTGCTGTACCTTGCGATTCGTCTGGTCGCTGCTGACTTCTAGCTCAAGAACTCTGGCTTCTAGCTTTGCTACGGTGGTTTGCAGCTCAGTTAGCCTCTTGTTAACTTCCGTCTCGACCAGCAGGAGAAAGCTTTTGTTTGTCAGGATGTCCTTGATTACTGCTGTGATAATACTCTGGGATGAGTCGTCTGAAGGTTTGTCCTTAGACCTTGTCTTTCTGGGTGAGTTTTGGGGTGCCATAATACCACTATTGCTACAAAGATGTAGCAATACGATATCTTGTATATAACTGGGTAAGGTGAACTGGCTCAGTCAATTCAGGATGGAACAAACGGCTATTCACTTCAGGTTGTCAGTTGTGTTCATGGAAGTCACATGAAAGGCGGGATTAACACTTAACAAAGGATCCACTTCACGCTCTGCCTCATATCCAGTTGTATGAACGGTGGAAAGTGATGCGCCGATGCACGTAGTATAGCAGTTACTGTAATGTTCTTAAAGCCGGTCTTAAAAGTGGGTGTGTGGGACTGAAGTAAGCAGAGTTATAAAAAGTCTCAGTTCACCTGAATATCTGAAGTACAAATTCTCACCAAAACTACTTGAAAATAGTCGAATAAATAGCTCCTGGCTGCTCTTTAGATAGTCTGTAGTTATTTACATGGTGCTGATACCATTTTTCGCAATGTAAAGTCCGTTAATTCAGTTGATATTTAAGAGAGAATAACACACACCATTCTGTTTTCTTGCGGTTTTCGGACTTAGTAACATTGTCCTTCATTGTCCTTTTTTCTTCTTCTTCTTCTTACTAATAGAATGTGTGAAACAAGCTTTGTTTTGTCACATCTTCTCTTTGTTATTGAGATTTACTTGAAGATTTAATTTTTGCTTTATTACTCTGCCATATGCCATTCATTTAAAGGGACTTAGTAACATTGTCCAAATCCTCAAAATAAAATTTTTATTCTAGCGGTTCCCTCATACCTTGTTTTATTCGTATTAACAATAAAATCATGGGACAGGTTTCGGTTTTTCAAATTTCCCTTTCATTACAAAGATATGTACGATCGAAGTATTCAGATAAGAAAAACTCCGGTGGAGTTTTGAAACCGTGTACAAAGTGAGTGCAGTGAGTTAGTGAATATCACTTTGCATTTTCGCTCATTACTTGGCCATGCAATGTCCATTTTACTTGAAATTTTCACACAATACCCTGTGGACATATGAGATAACAACAATATACAGTGCATCAACCATTCATCACTTTTTGCACATGTCAACAAAGTTACTAGATCCCTTTAAAAGACGATAATATGAAAAATCTTAAATTATTTGGTACCATATAAAAGGGGACGAGTTGTGCTTTCAGATGCTTTTTGTTTTATAACGTATTTCCTTTCAGCGGATCTCGAATTATGTCTGATTGTATTTTTTAAAATGTACAAAAACCCATGTGCGCCAATTTGCGTATTTCCACTAGAAATGGCGATTGACATTCGTTGCACTAATTTGGTCTTCTTACTAAAAACTATTATGCAATAAAGATGCAATAATGGTTAGAGACAATGGCGTAGCGACGAGGGGTGCATGGGGGTGGGGGGCACGTGCCCCCTCCACCCAATAATTTGAAGGGGGAAACACAATAGGAAAAATAAGGGGACTTTAAAATAATTGTGCGGCATGCCCCCACCCAATCAGTCCTGATAGTGGGGTTTGGGGGTTCATTCCCCCCCCCCCCTTTGATGAAAAATGACTTTTTGGGGGTTCAACCCCCCCCCCCCCCCCCCTTACAAATTTTAACTGGTCTCGACCATCACGACAAATGGTCTCGGCCCCCAAGGACACAGCTTAACAAGTGGGATCAGCTCTCGGCCTCGAACATTTTGGACGGATCACGGACTCGGCTTCGAAATTTGCTTACGAAGCGATTTAAATCGCGCCAACCCTACTAGACAAAGATTTTGATGAGAAATTACATTTATTGCACTTGTCTAAATAGTAATTAATTAATTTTCACTTATTGTACAAAGAATATAATTTATAATGTTGAATTATAAAAACCTTCGTATGATGATTAATGTACTGCAATAACAAAACCAAAAAAATATGACTGTGTAGATATATAAAATTACAAATATTGGTATTGATTATAGTACAATCATGTATTAATAATTGCGATTAACTTCATGACTTATACATAAACTTACAGTACGACTATTAAGGGCCGGTCACATTTACGTTAGTATACGTAGTGATCCGTAGGGTAACTTACCGTGGGTCAGACATGGTGTAAGTACGTTAAACTAGGTTAAATTACGTTGAACTACGTTGAGGTACGATGATGAGCCACAGAATGGTACGGATATTATGTTCAAGTACGATTAACTACGCTAGACTACGCTAATATGGGTGCAGCTTACTCACGGACAGGTACGGAATGGTACGTCTGACTACGCTTGAGTACGGTAGATATAGAGTACGGTAGCCACTACGCTAGACTACGCTAAAGAACGTCAAACTACGGTATATTTAGCACGGAGTATAACAGCCGGGAGAGTGGTACGGCCATTGTGCGCTTGTTTTTCAAACAGAGCAAGTCTGTGAAATTTGCCTATTTTTTTTGCTGAAACATGCCTGGACCAAGAGTGCTGATGCTAGTTTTGTGCACGGTAAAGTACGTTTGAGTACGTTAAGAAGTACGTTAGACTACGTTAGACTACGTTAGACTTCGGTTTAGTACGTAAGCATCACGGGGATCACGGATGCCTCTAACGTACCGCTCTTTTGAACATGTTCAAAAATTAAATCAAAGATCGCGGCTCCCCCGAGTTAATACCAAGTAAGCGTCACAGACAACTACGGTACGGTACGGATGCCGGTGCGTTCAACTACCTTCAACTACGTTCAACTACGTTAGCCTCCACTACGTTCAACTACGTCCACTAACGTAAATGTGACCGGTCCTTTATAACTGAATTTTGTATGACTAACAGTACATTTCATACTGATTTGCTTAGACCTGTAAGCCTGCTATATCATCATTTATAACAATCATGTTTATTTGTAGCAATAAATATATATCCTTCATTGCGAAAAAAAGAAATAGCTGTTGCTGTTTTTAGTGCATGATTATTATGTTTGTTACTTCAATCGTAAAGACTCTGGAAGCATAAGTATCCCATCTACGGTGTACACCACGCATTTATACGAAAAAAAGATGATAGATCACAATTCGGATTGAAGTGTGAGGTAGGGATTTTCGCAACAAATTGAGAATTTTAGTCTGATGACTCTACTAACAAAATCTTCTAATAAAAATATGTGTATCCCCTGGCATATCAGGGAAGTGGAAGTCTAGACTTCCACCTCCCTGGGCATACGGAGCTGATCACATTAAAGAGTTATGGAACTTTGTTTGCCCTGGTTTGACTGATCGGCAATAAGTTATTTCTAGCTTCTTGCTCCGCTCGATACTCCATCAAGACCGTACAATAATGAACAGTATGTTGCACCCCTTTGATAACCATATCAATTTTTAACTTTCGGAAAATAATGAATTAGATTATTTTGTAAACGATGTTATGTATTGTTCAAATGAAAAATCACCTTCATTTAATGCGAGAGTCCTGGGTATAATTAACCCATTGCCCACGGGATTCTGGTGGGTCCTGTATTAACTGTGAGGATTTAACAATCAGGTAGGGAACAGGGTGAAAGAATATTGAGGAGTGATAGGGATAAAATGGTTATTTCTAGTGTTAAAGGGGTAGTTCAGTTTTGGTAGAGAGGGCGCTGCACAACACAATTTTTTTGTGAGGTAATGGAAAACTGAGTGTCGAATTTGAAACATGCAATTTTAATGGCAGAATAAACTTTATTTGGTCAAAATCGTATCCGATCGTAATAAATTTGGGCCCCAAATTTATTCGATGATTAAAAAAAAAATGCTTACACTTTTTCAACAAATTTCAAAAGCGGTTTTTAAATAGTTGTTGATGATCTCTCTATTTAATCATCATTTCAACAAAACATCACACGCATAATTTTGTATGAAAAATAGTTGAACCAATGCCTTTTTAGAGAGCGCCCTCTTGTGTTTTAATGGCTCTTTTTGAATGATAACAGGCTTTTTACTTATTCGTTTGTAATTTTGTATACCTTTCGAGCATGGTGGAGTTATAACTATTAGTTTGAAATGTTACTGTGCAGGTTTTGGTTACTAAATTTCAGCCTTACCAAAACTGTACTACCCCTTTAAAGAGAGCTAGTAACTTTGTTGGCAAGTGCAAAAAGTGAAGAGTGATTAATAAAATGTGTAAAATGTGAAAATTTCACGTTAATTGGATGTTTTTTTGCTGAGATATGAGCAAAAATGCAAAGTGATATTCACTAACTCATTGTACTTACTTTGTAAACGGCATGAAATTATCCCGTAGACAATTTCATATCTGAACACTTCAATCGTAAATATCTTTTGAACGAAATGGAAATTTGACAAACCGAAACCTATCCCGTGCTTTTATTTTTAATATGAATATGATAAGGTATGAGAAAACCACTAGAGTTCCAAGTAAATTTGGAGGATTTGGACAATGTTACCAAGTCCATTTAAACCCTCCGAACACAGAGCCGATCCGACTGGTTTTCAGTCAGGCTAGATTCGGTTTCGCTCAGTCGTATAGCCGATTCAACATGTTGAATCGGCTTCGAATGATCTCCGACTGGCTCTTGACAGGCAAAACAGGAGTGCTGAGGCAACGTATACTGAGCTGAACCGACTGAAAACCAGTCGGAACGGGTCGAGTCGGCTCTGTGTACGGAGGGCTTTAAAGGGATAGTTGAGTTTTGGTAGAGAGGGCGCTACACAAAATAAATTTGTTTGTGATATAATGAAAAACTGAGTGTCAAATTTGAAAGAGCATACAATTTTAATGGCAGAATAAACTTTATTTGATCAAAATCGGTTCAGAAACGGCTGAAATCCATAAACATAACCATTTGTAATAAATGTGGGGCCCCACAAGTATTTGATAATTTTGAACCAGCCGTTAAAATTTGTTTTAAAATGCTTTCTCTTTTTAAAATTTTTCAAAAGAGGTTTTTATATAGTTGTTGATTATCTCTCTATTGCTAATCACTATTTCAACAAAACATTACATTACAATATTTTTATTTAAAATGGTTTAAACAAATGCGTTTTTTGAAAGGGCCCTCTTTAGTTTAAACAGCTCTTTTTGAATGATAACAGGCTTTTTACTTTTTTTGTATTCCTTTTGAGCATGATGGAGATATAATTATTAGTTTGTAACGTAATGGTGCAGGTTTTGGTTACTAAAATTCAGTTTGACTAAAACTGTACTCTCTCTACCAGAACTCAACTATCCCTTTAAGCTGCGTTCCCATAAGAGCGAATTTCCGCGGCGGATTTCCGCCGCGAATATTCGCTGCGAAAATTCGCCCTGGAAAAGTGTTCCTACTAGAGCGAATATTCGCCGGGTATATGCAAATTAGTACGTTGTCCTTGACAACCAAAAATCAGGGCGAAGCAATTATGATAATGCAAAGTGTCTGGCTTTATCTTCTTCAGAAACGAGTATTAATTATACTTTTAAATCCCCTGTTACTTATTATAACATAATATAATTTAATTCTCTGATTTACGATATAGCTATGATTAAAAGTAGTAATGAAGGTTTGAGATACATGAAAAATTGCCAATCGAATATTAATAATACCATCTACGTAATGTGTATTGTGACAATTATTGAACATTATGATTACGTTAGACTATATACAGTAGCTGCTAATCAGTTTGATTTATACCACTGGATTTGGCATATAATGGCCTGGTCACATCTGACCGGATTGAATAAACGTATGCCAAACGAACAGCAAAATTGTCAATCCGTTCGTCTCCGTTCGTATACGTTTCTTGTCCTTTTCTTGTTCGGTGAATACGTTCCTTGTACGGCGATGTCTGTTCTATCCGTTTGAACTTGAAACGGACACCACCGAATACAGTCGTCCGCTGGTCGTACGTTTGTTGTACGCTGTGCATCCGTTTTGTTCGTTATCCGTTAGTTTTCCGGTCCACCGGACATTGACGGATACGAACTGACGAGAAACGTACGAGTTCCGAACAAAACGGATGCACAGCGCACAACAAACGTACGACCAGCGGACGACTGTATTCGGTGGTGTCCGTTTCAAGTTTTGTGCATGCACAAAACTTTCAAACGGATAGAACAGACATCGCCGTACAAGGAACGAGAAAAGGACAAGAAACGTATACGAACGGAGAGAAACGGAGACGAACGGATTGACAATTTTGCTGTTCGTTTGGCATACGTTTTCGCAATCCGGTCAGATATGACCGGGCTAATAAATACGTTCGAAGAACGTTTTGTCAGTTTCTTATGCGTTCCACTTTCGTTTTGACGGTTCTTGTATACTCGTACGGTGTTATCCGTTGCTCATACGGTGATGTCTGGTAATCGTGCGTTTTTGTACGTTAAATCCGTTTCATATCCGTTCTTCGAGCAGCAATGGAGATTACATTCGTCACCGAATGATTTTATTTCGCATATTTTCTATACGTTTGGCATACGTTTACGCAATCCGGTCAGATGTGACCAGGCCTTAAACAACGACGGTACAAACAATAGTTCTTGACCTGATTGGACAGATTATGGGGTCATACGAACACTCCTCTTTCCGCGACGTCAAATTGAGAAACACAAACCCGCACACAGATTAAAGTACTACCACACACACACACACACACACACACACATTTTACAAAAATACAGTACACACTCATTAAACACATTTTCAAACACACACGCACTCTAGCATGCACACACACATAACCATATGCAAACAAACAAAATCACAGAACACGTCCTCATAAAGCACATTTCCAGGAAACACACACACGGACACACACATTATACATTCGTACACATGCACGCATGCACATCCATACCCACTCGCATGCACATCTATACACATTCGTACGTACGTACGCACGTACAAATACACACACATACGCATACCCAATCACATTTGTTCGCACGCATGCACACGTACACACACACACACACACACACACACACACACACCCACACACACACACACACACACACACACACACACACACACACACACATACACAAACACACACACACCACACATCATTACACACGTAAACAAACACAAACCCACAAACACTTTATACTTCACACAGACACACACAAACACACCTACACACACACGCACACAAACACACACACACACACACACACACACACACACACACACACACACACATACACCGGTTAATGATTTATTCCTCCAAATAAACAACAGAAAAAAACATCAATAACAATTTCGTATACATAATATGCATCATAAAAATGGATATCACATTACATAAAAGGAATAACATACATAACAATTTACACCAAATATCAACTACATACGAATAACACACACACAAACACACACACACACACGCATGCTTACCCGGGCATACTTGTGGGCACCCGACTTGTGGGGTACTTGTGCTACTACAGGCGAAGGAGTGCTACTACAAACTTTTGTTTTTTCCACAAAATCTTTGCAACGAAAAAAGGCAACCTTCTGAGTGCATGGGAGGGTAGGGGTGTATCTAGAAGGAAAAAAATACCTCAAGTATCACTTATGGGGCACAGTCACAAGATTTTGTCACATAACTCTTTGAAGCTAAATACGCCCCGATTTAAGGCTATTCCTTAGTGGGGTCTACGATTTATTCCCCACAAGGAAAAAATACCCCACAAGTATATAATTGTACCCACACGAGACCCCACAAGAATGCCGGCGTGAGTGCCAACTTTGAACACATGCGTAGGGGAATCTGAAAATGGAACGTTCCATATGCTGATGTTGATTGTGTAATTTGTCCTAAAATTTAGATTTCAGATAGCAACGTAGCTTATTAAATTACTGGTATTGCTAACTCAATCTCATAGAAAATGGATTTAGCGCCTTTTGGAACTAATCTCTTCATTTATTAAAAAAAATTTTTTTCGAACGATGCAATTCATAATAGCCTCTCGACATAACAGTTGCACTTTATTACCTAGTGTTTCATTTTAATCAACGCCCTTCCTGTTTTTATCAAAGGAAGCTGTTTATACACGAATAGTTATACACCTTATTGTAAAGATTACACACACAAAAATAGTTAAAGGGATAGTTGAGTTCTGGTAAAGAGAGTACAGTTTTGGTCAAACTGAATTTTAGTAACCAAAACGTGGTATTACATTACAAACTGATAGAATGTATGAATACTTAGAATAACTATTGTAAAACTTGCATTTCAAACTGATAGAATGTATGAATACTTAGAATAACTATTGTAAAACTTGCATTTCAAATTTTAAGTGGATTAAGCAAGCCGTTTGGCAAAAATCATGAAAAAACGCTTAAAACATGAAGAAAAAAAGCAATTTCATTTCCATGACCAGGTCGCTATTTTGGCGCACTTTTGCTCACACCTGGCCCACTGTGCGCCCCTCCAACATGTCCAACCTGGCTATTAAGCGCTCGCCCTTTTTTCTTGTTTCGAATAAAAAGAGACATTGCGCTAATTTACTAGATTGCGATTTTAAAAAGGAGCGATTCATTAAGAAGGGATGTAATCTTATATTCAGCTTTGTGTTCTTCAATAACAGGCATGTAGAATTGTGAAGAATGGTATAAAGGCATATCAATATTATGCGTTCCCCATTATATTGTACTTCATGTTTTTTATCTTTTGTATATATATGTCAATATAACTGTATGTGTCTATACGTGTTTTTGTATTGGCTTATACATATGTAATTGTAGTATGTATATATTTAAAAACGTGTGTGTGTGTTTTTATTTGCACGCATATGTGTGCGTTTGCGTATGTAAGCGTGTTTGCGTATCTGTAAGTTGAAACTGCATTTAGCGCCTTTAGGAATTAAACTCTTCAAATAAATAACAGTAATGGGAAACGCCCCACACACAACAACAAAATTAATAATATGTTTTTATCACCAACCATGTGATATAATAATTATATCATAACTTGCAACTTGTCTGTTAATGTAAAGATTTGGACAAAAACTGCTTTGAAAATATTTTGAGCAATACAAAAAATGTTGTTGTTTTTGTAAAGCTTTTTACCATAGATTCAATTCAACTCCAATATACGCTGCATGCAAAAGATATGCGAGCGCATGTATGTACGGCATGCGGGCTTGTCGACCGTATAGCCAACAAAACCCTGCCAGGCGAAGAGGTATGGGTTCGGATTTAACCAAAAAGGCCGTTTTTAATACTATTTCAACAATATTGATCAATTAATTTGGCCAATAAAGATGCTTCGGTTACTTTTCCATTACTGTCATTATTATTTTACTGGCTTAAAAGAAATGTTTGATTTAAATGCAGGAGAAAGGAAGATGAAACATCATGAAATCAATACAATAATTGCAAACGATTTGCACTACAAACAAACACACACTGTATTGTTTTTGTTGAAACAATCATGTTTCGAGACGAAGGAGAACATCTTAAAGTATTTTTGTATTTGTTTTATGTTGGGTATATATACGCAACGGTTCAGCATGTAAATACATCTCACAATACGTGAGAAGTTACACATATCCTTGGTTAAAACATAGAGCTCTATAGAAATATTTACAACTCATGGGTTAAGATGAAATCATATTTGCTTTTAGCTAATAAGAAGCTTTTAGCTGTGCATTTTAAATAAACTCTTCGTGAGAGAGAGACACAAATAATTGTTAACCAGAGGCGTAACTTAGTGTGGTCGGACTGAATGGGAGACACGCCAATTATTGGTCACCACTCTACGGTATATGTATATCTTTAAAGGAGAATTCCGGACGAGTTTTTAAATAGTACAGTATATTGGAAATAAATCTATGGATGTGCTTGAATATTTTCAGGATTTGACTCTCTTTGGTTGATTTCTAAGAGATTTTTCTAATGTCATTAACTCTGAGGAAATAATTAAATTTACTGCACACAATCATGAGACCCTTACGTAGCACCCTCACTTTGCTCAATTTCTTGAGTAGGCTTGAATCCGGTGCCACTGCATTGTGATCACTGCATGTGTCATTCATAATAGCCGGCCATGCAGAGCCAGGAAATTCAATAACCACGTTTACAGGACTTTGTGTCTATTCAAATTCCAATGAAAGCCAAACGTGTTACAATTTCGGGCAGGCAAGTATTTTCAAACGGTTCAACAATGCAGTAATGCTCAAAGGCACGGTTGAGTGGCGCATCGTGTACTAAACTATTCATGATCGAGCATTGTATTGGTCCGATCAAAAGAACACATTCGCTGCAGTGTAAAAACATAGATAGGCGCATAGTGAGGGTCGCACGTCACAAATTGGTGCATTGTGGGATAGAACAAGCTCGCTCGCGAATTTGTGTCATTAGAATTTCAAAGCCAATTATAAGAACCCACAATCATACTTTTTTCACACAAAATTGTGTTTATTGATCTAGAATATCTGTCTTTCAATCATTAGAAGCTTGAAATCGTGTGGAAGTCCACTTTAATTGATCATTATTCCCTCATTGTGTTTTGATTACTCTTTCGTGTGTGTCATATTACGGGGGGAGGCACGTGTCCTTCGCAGCTATGCCACCATCGTCAACCAAGCAGTTAACTGCAGACGCCATTTTACCTAGCAACCATTGTACAACTGAACATTGAAAAATATAAACCTATAAAATATATTGTCTATTGACACAGATGGCGTCCTTCAAATTACAAATTAAGTGAGTAGAGAATCTATATAAATCTATACTTTTATAATTATATACAGAACTGAATTTATTGGCATGTAAAAATATGATGATTTCTGTATTGATACTTGTATTGCTTACGGTAATTACTTCAACGTTCGTAAACAATCATGTTAGTTTTTATTAAACGTCTTCTAGCAATGGTTCCATATGTTTTCATTACTTTCTTTTTAATGTTTGCAGTTTATATCCGGAGTAGTAAATCTCATATTTTGTCTTTCGAATTGTCTGTCTTTATTCTGGTAAACTTGTATGCTTATCAAATGGATGCCAATTTTGGTTCATTACTTCAGGGGTCAGCCTAAAATTTAGTTAAACGTTTAGTATAGGTATAGGTTTTCCCGCTCAATTTTACACTTTTTTCAATCGAATTCATTAAGGGTCATTCAAATTCACGCATTGCCGCGTAATCGTTGGTATCGATGTTTCAAATTCCGAATAAGTGCAAACGAATTCATGCATACGCATACGGTTTCGTGAATAGACACGATAGTTCATTTATGGGCACTCGAATTCGCGAATGTGCAGTAGCGCCAGCGTGAACTACGTGCGATTTTGAATGACCATTGATGAAAAGGTATGCTCTTTGTTCAAATTCACTTGCTCAGACGCGATTTTGAACGACTATTTACGAATTCGAATGCTGCTTTGACACGGCGATCGCAAATCGCGCGAATTCGTTTGCTCCTTATATCAATTTGATTGTCACAATCGCGAAATTGAGCGGGAAAACCTATATTAAATGTTTTTAAATGCCGTCTTCAAAGCCGATGTGTGCGTGTGCATGTTTGTATGTGAGTTATAAACGAGTGGTTGGTTTGTTTATTCTTAATTCTATGTGAGTGACTCACGCCGACGCGCTGGGAATAGCGCGTAAGTTATTGTCAAATTGTCCACTCCTCCCAATTAAGCGTTACACTCCCGTGTCCCATGTAAATACACACATATTCTACGAGGCTCCGATATCACTGTCACTGTTAAGGGTTAACTTCTAAAAAGCATCGCGGGAGATGATGATGTTATTAATAACTATGAGCTGATTAGTACCCACCACCACCTCTAACCCTCACTATAATGAGTTCAACATGCCCCCTTTTTTGCAGGTGAGGGGTTGTTTCATATTTCTGGTGAATTCTTTTGACTTGAACAACTCCTCTTTACGTGCGCTAACAAATATACTAACCGACTGGACGTTTATACGGAGGTAATTTGAGGAGAAAATAGAAAGATGAATGAAGGAAATATGAATATCGAGAAAGAAATAAAGCATGGAAGGGAAGAAAGGAAGGACGAACGTATGGACGGACGGACGGACGGACGAACGAACGAACGAACGAACGAACGAACGAACGAACGAACGAACGAACGAACGAACGAACGAACGAACGAACGAACGAACAAACGAACGAATGGATGAACGAACGAACGAACGAACAAACGAACGAATGGACGAACGGACGAACGAACGAATGAATAAATGAATGAAAGGGTGGATGAAAGAAAGACAGAATGGAAGAATTACTTGATCAACTAATAAAAGAATTAATGGTGTTGAAAGAATGATTGAATGGATAGATAGGATGGATCAATCAATCAATGATTTATTACATGGAAAATTAAAGAGTAAAATGAAAAGAAACATGGAAATAACGAACGCAAGGACGGATAACATGATGATTAGATTTACTTTCTTATACCATCCACGCATCCTCGATAATTACATAGATTAAAATACTGATCAGCAAGCTATCAAACTGATAGCGATTCTCTCTTTAATTATATATTTCTCAGTAGATACCCTTTTCCCATTCCTATTTCGTGTGTGTTGTGCGTATACAGAGTGAGTCAGAAAAAATGTCCCATCTTTTAAAAGTTGTCTTGTTTGAAGTATGAACATTTAATCATAGGTTGTATGATATGTTTTGGTAGAGTTATCCTCCCAGCATATTTTGGAACCCTTTTCTTTGAATCTCTGCACGCATGACTGAACACAAGACAATCTTTAAAAGACTGCAAAAACTCATTTGCGCCAAGTGGATGGGTGAGGAATAAAACAGTGTTTTGAACAAAGACAGTCAGACAGACAGAAACACACTAACACACACACACGCACAGTAAAAAATGGTTTCATAATGCAGTGTTAACATTTCCCCTTTTCTGATTAAGCATTAATTTTTAACAAGATCGCTGAATATTTATGCGGCAATTCCCTGACAATCTTTCCCCTAACACATTCACCACCACCACCACCACCATCATCATCAAGTGCACATAAATCCAATGTGCTATCTCAATACGTAGGTACAATAACAATAAAAATGTATCTCGTTTATGTATTTTGATGGTTTGCAATGTCAATTTACAATGGATATATGTGATTATGTTGTACTTGCCACTAAAGGGCTTGCCTGATTTGGCAGCAGTTGATTATGTTGAGCCCTGTTTGAGTAGGACAAGTACTGGAATTATGGTTCGTTCTCAGTTCACCCCGCAACAGAGATAATTTTTGGTCACCGAATATGCAAGAAATCAGAGTGTTGATTATGTTGATCCCTGTTTGAGTAGGACAAGTACTGGAATTATGGTTCGTTCTCAGTTCACCCCGCAACAGAGATAATTTTTGGTCACCGAATATGCAAGAAATCAGAGTGTAACATACGTTTTGCAAGGGTTATGCCACCGTTATCTCAATGTTCGGTGTCCCGGCAGTAAAAGTTATACATTCTTTTACAATTTGTTTTATTCCTCACCCAGCCACTTGGCGCAAGTGTGATTTTGCAGTCTTGTAAAGATTGTCTGATATTCGGTCATGCGTGCATAGATTCCAATGAAAAGGGTACCGAAATATGCTGGGAGGATAACTCTACCAAGACATATCATAATACCCATGATTAAATGTTCATACTTCAAACAAGACAACTTTTTAAAAATAGGACATTTTTTCTGACTCACTCTGTATATACATCTTATCTAATTCACGATGAAGTATTTGATATAAATACTAATTAAGGAACACGTTTTACCGATATTAGCGCTGTTTGCCAAAGACATGGCAAATTCATCAGAATTATAACGTACGGAAATCCAATCGATGCAGAACGAGTAATAACCCGTGTTAGTCTTGCGAAAAGAGACACTATCAATTTAATACTAATTAGTAAAACAATTTTAAGGTAAGCCTATAATCTAAAACAAAAAAGACAAATAATTACTTAAAACTGTGTTAGTTTCGAGAAAGAGACACCATCCATTCAATAATAATTAGTAAATTCGCAAGGTAAGCCTTCTTTATACACACAAAAATAAAGACAAATAATTACTAAAACTAGTGAAAGGTTCATGAAATACTTGACCAACTATAACATAAAGCAATTACAGAGAACGTCCTGTACAATACTGTAATACACAAACGGACCATCAAGATCCATCAAGATCCGGTTGAATTTCCCCTTTATACATGATGCGAAGTTTTATAATAATAAAGTCTTAAAATATGAAAAAAGGAGTTTAATTGGTTTTCTACATGGCTTTTTACTTTAAAAAAACTTAAAACTTTACTACTAACTTTGAACGCAGTGATAACACTTTCCAGTGGATAATTAAAAATCTGAACACTTCAATCTGAAATATCTTTCTAACGATAGGGACATTCTGAAAACCAAAACCTGTTCCAAGTTTATATTGGTAATACGAATACGACAACGTATGGGAGCACCACTAGACAGTGCAAGTAAGTTTTGTAGATTAGGACAATGTTAATAGATCCCTTTAAGATGCAGAAATTATACCGATTCCAACGTCGCACTTGTATAATTCAGAAAATAAGTTTCAAGTCACGTCTGCCCTCTTCCCCCCCCCCCCCCCCCCCCCCCGCCAAAGGTAGTTTGTACATTTGCCTTGCTATTTTGTCCAATGTCTCTCTTTAAAAAGAAAGACGTATCGCTACATATCCATAACTTTGGCAGACGATCAAGTGATTCAAGTAATATATATATATATTCTGAGGCCATAAATAACAATTTGTTGTATCACTGACATGGTTTATATCAACAGCATACGTGATTCATTTATTGAAATTGAAATTAAAATGGAAACTTTATTCTTCATTCCATTAAACACATTGCAAGGTAAATAAACAAGAAAGTATACAAAGTCATGTGGGATAAAATGACAACAAAAACTACAATTATGAAAGAATACATAAATTCCGTTAACATGTTTAGTGTAGGAAATGAATGCCTTTGATTAAACAAACAAACAGACAGACATACAAACAAACAAACAAATAAAAGCAAACAGTAACAATATTTATGTACAGTTATCGAAAGTTGATCCCATCTGTCTTTCTTTGAGCTACCAAAATAAAATTATGCAACAGACTGCGTATACAACGCACACACACACACACACACACACACACACACACACACACACACACACACACACACACACACACACAAACACACACACACACACAAACACACACACACACACACACACACACACACACACACAAACACACACACACATACACTGGTTCATGTTTTATTCTTCCAAATAAACAACAGAAAAACATCAATAACAATTTCGTATACATAATATGCATCATAAAAATGGATATCACATTACATAAAAGGAATAACATACATAACAATTTACACCGAATATCAACTACATACGAATAACACACACACAAACACACACACACACACACACACGCAAACGCACAAATATGCGTGCAAATAAAAACACACACACACGTTTTTAAATATATACATACTACAATTACATATGTATAAGCCAATACAAAAACACGTAAAGACACATACAGTTATATTGACATATATATACAAAAGATAAAAAACATGAAGTACAATATAATGGGGAACGCATAATATTGATATGCCTTTATACCATTATTCATAATATTGTACATGCCTGTTATTGAAGAAAACAAAGCTAAATATAAGATTACATCCCTTCTTAATGAATCGCTCCCTTTTTAAAATCGCAAATCTAGTAAATTAGCGCAATGTCTCTTTGTATTCGAAACAAGAAAAAGGGCGAGCGCTTAATATCCAGGTTGGAGGGGCGCAGTTAGATAGCGAAATAGAAGGGTAGAGAAGGTGTACAAATGTTTCCTCATTGCATGCATGTGACATGCAAGAGACAAAAATAAAAATGGTATCATGTTTTTATTTGATCGTTTGATTTGTATTTTCCTCTAAAAATAAGAAAAGTGACAAATCTAAGCAGCAGTAAGGACACAGATGTGTTTCACAAGAGGGGTAAATCATCCCCTTTGCCCCCTCGGGCTCCAACCCCCATTTTAGCTACTCCACCCACTACACTAAGCTTGGCGCGCTTTTTTCGTATATAGCGCACGTTTTGTTTTTTTCTTTTCGTTTTTTTTGGCGGGAAAAGGTTAACTCAATTACCACATGACTGTCCGTGGAATTTATTCATCCAGGCAATATGCATGCACTCAACTAAATATGGCACAATGCACTGATAAGTGCTGACTGGCACGCACTCCGGGCGGCTTTTTTGGGTCAGCCATTCATTGTTGAACTCAACAACACTCACCTTTCCTCAGGTTTCCAACTTCTTCATATTTTTCACTTTTAATGACAAAATGAAATATTCACCAAAAAATAATTGGAAAAAAAAATTCAAAATCCAAAGTAGAATATAATGTAGTTGTTATCAAAGTAAAGCAGTGTATGACTGTGTAAGTGACTGATACACACGATAAAATGAGTAAGAAATTGATCGAATATATATAATTTCTCTGAATTCTAAGTTTAACCAAATTCGCCTTCGTGTGCATTTTGAAAAGCAAATGTAATTTCACAAGACATTTTATAGACAAACTCGAGTGTTTATTAAAAATGATAAAAGGACTGGCCGCGTGTGAGTGAGTGAGTGATACAACGGTCTGAGCTGGTAGACTAGCTATATAGCATCGAGTGTACGCACACTCTTCTCTTCAAGTCACCGTCACTTTCTCTCCCTCTCCTCATCTCATCTCATCGCATCGCATCGCGTCCGAAGCACGGCTACATCCAGCGAGCAGCTAGCAGCAGCCACTCGCTCCACCACCATCCAGCAGCCTCCCATTGAGCACGATGTTCTCCGCGCTCGAGCTCGACCACCACTTGCTGCCGCAAACATGAGCACCAAACTGGAAGTATTCGACATCGTCTTCGAGAACAACGACAGCGACTGTTTCGAGCCGGGTCAAGTCATTCACGGATACGTGTGCGTGGTGCTAACGTCAGAGAAGAAACATATACGAGGTAGGAACATTAATATACTGGTCGTATATATACTTAATCACCGATAAACAGAGTAGTATAGTAGTAATAGAAGTAGTAGTATAAAAATAGTAGGTGCTATCGTTAAGAGAAGAAACGTTTGAAGTATATTATAATGAGGTATGCATATACTGGTAGTAACTTATAATCAACGAGATACAGAGTAGAAGTAGAAGTAGAAGTAGTAGAAATAGTAGTAGCAGTATATTGATACCAGTGGGAGGGATTGGGGGTAAACACCCATGCCAGTAACACTCGGTGACTGAGTGAGATGCCTTGGAGCATCATACTACGTCAGGGCCAGTGTCAACATCGCTTCGTTACCCTCCTAGCTAGTATTCTCACCGGCGTTGTGTACATCAGTTCCCCCCGAGAACCAAGGCATTCTGCCTAAATATATAGAGGAAGCTTTCTATACAGGCACCTATTATCATCTTGTTTACCATGTATGCCATCTTATATAGTCGTAAATTTGAGTTACCTCTCCCGACCATTCAAATTTAGTGTTCCAACAATAGTCGTAAATTTGAGTTACCTCTCCCGACCATTCAAATTGAGCGTTCCAACAATGTGTGTGCAGTTGTATACGCGTGTGTGTGCATTTGTAATATTGTATATGTGTGTGCACAAGAGGAACGATTGAAACCATTGATGAATGGATGTGGATGCATAGGTGTGGAAATATGAACTATCCTTAATTTCCCACATCCATTGTTAACCCGACCGCACTAATTTGGGAAAAGCCACCACCACGTTTAAATAACGCCCTATAAACGTCAACCAAATTGACGACTGTCGGTGGAAGCTGTGTTTGTTTTTATTACCATCGTAACTATTGTGCTCTTCTTATCACAACCATGCATTCAGTTCCTTTTCATAACTACTATGATTATGTTTCTTTTTTGTTGTTGCTTTGTTAGTCATTTTTGTATCGTAACTACAATTCACAGCCAGTACTTTAATTTTGCTTTAAAGGACAATGAAATCCAGACAAATTGTTGTATGCACTACAAGACACTAAATATAATGAATAGTCTCTGAAAATTTGAGCACAATCGGTCAAGAAATAGGCAAACTATGGCTCTTTGAAAAGAGCCATGTATTTCTTCGAGTGACTCAAATTGGCAACGCACTCTGGCAAAGTTGTGGACAACTCCCCATACATTTTGTACACAAAATTTCAGTTTTGTTAAATTTTCTCAAAATGTATGTTTACCCTCCGTTCGAGTTCAACATATATTTTGTAGAATGCTTTTATACATAACATATCATGAGTTGGGGGAATGGGAAAATGTGACTATGAAGAAAACTGTAAAAATGGGAACATTTGTGTACAAAACATATGGGGAGTTGTCCACACACTTATCAGAGTGCGTTGCCAATTTGAGTTCCCCATAGGAATAAATGGACATCTTCAAAGAGCCGTAGTTTTCTTGTTTCTTACCCGATTATGCTCCTTTCCGAGATTATTCTTCTTAATCTCTTCAAGACTATGAAAGCAACATTTTGCTTGGGTTTCATTGCCCTTTAAAGGGATCTAGCAACTTTGTTGACATTTTATGCAAACAGTGGTGAATGGTTGATACAATGTATATTCTTGTTATCTTATATGTCCACTGTGTATTGTGTGAAAATATCAAGTTACATGGACGTTATATGGCCGAGTAATGAGCAAAAATGCAAAGTGATATTCACTAACTCATTGCACTGACTTTGTACACGGTTACGACTTTCCAGTGGATAGTTTAACATCTGAACACTTCAATCGTAAATATCTTTTTGACGAAAGAGAAATTCGAAAAACCGAAACCTGTCCCATGCTTCTAGTGTTAAAGGGACAGTCCCTCTTTTAAAAAAACGTCTGAACAGTTTCCAGTTGACGGATTGGGATGAATGTAACACACACAAACAAAATCAGATCGAACAGCCCCGGAATTTGGATTCTACGAATGAAAAAACGAATGCGTCCCTCCATCAAACTATATATCGGTCAATAATGAAGTTTAACTGATTTAGCGTAATATTGCAACAATATTGCACTTATTCTTGTGAAGGTGTTGTGAAGCCGACATTTGTAAAGGTATGTCACGGAAAACGATCTAAAAATGAAGAATATATAATTACATGTAGTCAGTTTAAGCGAGGTTTGGTTATTTTGATTAGTACTCGCTTACCCACTGTTATTCATGCGCGGGTCACGTAGCTAGCGCGGGTCACATAGGGGTCACGCATAGCGCTGTGGCGCTCCGTGGAATCCTTGAGCGAACTTTCTCGACGGGTGAATGCACGTTTCATGCACAATTAACCGTTGGACGATGGTTTATTAGATTTAGGTCTATAACTCCACGAAGAAGAGATTTAAAGCCCTAATTTGTTCAGTCATGCTATTAAATGACATTTTCTTTCATATAAAACAATAACCTCGCAACTTTTGAAATTTGGCTTGCAAAAGAGGGAATGTCCCTTTAATACGAAGCAACAAGGTATGAGAGAAACGCTAGAATTCCAGTTGGATTTTGAGGATTTGGACAATGTTACTAGATCCCTTTAATTGTATTTTGTTTGTCATTTTGTCACGACCAAATATACTACTCAAAAAAAGTTAAGGATCACTTAGGCCTGCTGCAATAAACTGCAGACTTATAATAGGCTGGATTTCTCATCAGATTTAATGTTAAAATATACCCCTTTAAACCCTCGGATATTTTAGTCCATGGGTAAAATGTATCGCTTTACGTGTTATTCCAAATTTAGTGTATACCGTATATTATATTGAGTATAGACTAAGGCGATTTTACCCAGAGTAAATTTTAATTTACTCTTGAAAATTAGGGTCATTCCGCTATACTACCATGGCTACGTATGTTAAACTCATCGATATTACATCGATGTCTTTTATATCGATGATTGAACTGCTGTATCTATTCTACTTCCCAGCCTTTGATGTTTTTTTCTCTCTTTTTAGACATTTTGTCACAACAAATCATATCATTTGCGAATATCTCTAATGTTAGTTGCCAAGTTAATTTTGTTCGTCATAATTATAGTAAATATCATTGAAACTATAAAAATGTACCATAACACAATACATGCACAACTTCTTGCACAATTTGTGCGTTATTGCCTTTTTAAAATTTTGTATCACTATTACAATTTAGTTCTTCATCAATTATTGTTTGCATGGTTATTGAAAGCAGACGATGCAAAGTAAAGAATTACCACTTGCATTATATGGTAATTTGATTCCTTTTTTAAATGATCAGTCATCGTTATTTTCATGCTTGGGGAAAAGTATATATAAGATTACAAGTGCAAGGTCGAGTGATATGACAGCTCTTGTTAAACTAATTGTGTGTTTGGTAAGGTACATTATTACGTCATGATGTCCTTTTATGTTAACCCCATCGATATCAATCTCTAGATGAGTAAAAGCCCCCTCTCTCTCTCTCTAGAGTAATTTGAGGAGAGTGCTTGCATAATTGTGTTGCATTCTCACAAATATACCTCGGGTGTTTCACAAAGATTCAAAATTGAACTCAACTCTAAGTTGGACCCAGCTATTATGGAAAGCAGTTGGTTTCTTTATGATACTGTATACGCCATATATTTCGCGTACATAGATTTAAGTTCGCGAATCGGGACTTTACGACCATTTCGCGAGTGGTTAAATTCGCGTTCGGATGTTACCAACCCGCATTCATGACTGTCTTGAGATAAATGCTAGTGCAGTAATACAAGCAATACATGTACGTGTATTGCTTTGCATTTGGTGTCAATATTTTAGCGTGTTGACGAATGTTAATTCCCCCCCCCCCCCCCCCCCCCACACACTTTGTTGGCTTAAAACAAAAAATACATAAGCATAAAATAACAATTATTATAACAATTCAAATGTGGTCAGCCCCCCACTTTCAAAACCTTTCCGCGGCCCCTGCATTAACGATGTACCTCTATAGATAAAGAAAGCTATCCTAACTAAGATGTGAATTGGGTAAGCTTTATTATGAAGTAAATACATCGAAATGGTGAGAAAAAAAGGTTAGTGATCAAAGCCCTCTAAACAAAATTACAAACGGTACCAAAAGTACTTGTTCAAGTTTATTTATGCATACTTAAAGTAATGACTATCGCCTTCGGACGTTGGCCCAACTACTTTCATTGGAAGATTAATTTGTGACGCCACTGTGAAGTCTATACCCTATCCAGTGAATCACATATCGAAGGTCCACCCCCGATTATCACGTGACCGGTTGATCCCTAAATGCTGACGATTTTTACGCCTGACCAGAGCTTCTCGCCTTCCTTCAGCCCCCGAGGCGCGCGCGTTGACCCGGGCTGTAATGCGATATACGTTTGCCTCCATTCTGCGGGGCTTCCGTAAATAGGTGTAGGCTTTGAACTCCGTGCGAAATTAACCGATCGTCTACATGGCCTACGGGGGAATTCGGTGCAATGTGTATCGATGGATTTAGTATAGGACTTTCAAAGGTGAATGCAGTTTTCTGTGAGGATACGGGTTGGGTTAAGAGAAAATCAAGCAACAACGCCAAACCGTGCAAAATTAACCGATCGCCTAATCTATACGGGGATGGGGAGGTGGGGGTGGTGTACAGTGTTTTAATGGACATTAGTATAGGGCCTACTTAGGTGAGTACAGTTTTATGTGAGGATATATGGGTTAAGAGAAAATCAAGCAACAACGCCGGACGTACGCTGGACAGAATATAGGCCTTCACTACAAAAGGTGAGAAATCAATAAAAACTCTTCTGGTAAAAGATGGGAGAACTTCACTAGCAAATACTTTCACTATTATCCATGCACTGTGCTGTGTTAAATTCTACATTGAACTTGGGAATGTATATGACTTGTAATAAGGATAACATGTGTATGTACCTTACTCTAAAGAAGGGCATCTTTTATTCGACCGGTTGCTTTATGCAACATATTATTTAGATTTTTCATTTTCTTGGGGATAATTAATGATCGCCACCACCACTCTATTCTTCGAATTATAAAATAATTCAAATTATAATTGTGTAATCAGAATTAAGACAGAAGTTGAAAAATCACTTGTCCATACCAGGCCAGTCAGGGTATAGTCTTTTGACAAGCCTGTCTCGTCTGAACCGAGTTGAATGCAAGGAACGACTGGACTGCGCGACTACAATGCACACTCTCTTGGCGAGACATCGCACGTGAATTCATCATTTTGCCAGATAGCCTCCATCAGGCGTTCAGTCGTTCCTGATTTTGCATGCAGCGCAGCCATTGCTTGCTTAAGACACGAAGCCTTGTTAAAGGCTAGTCAGGGTAGAGAGTAACATGCGCGTAACAAGAGGTAGATTACATGAATGTTATTAATGAAAAGCGCGTCCGATGGTAACATTAAAGGGGTAGTACAGTTTTGGTAAGGCTGAACTTTAGTAACCAAACCTGGACAGTAACATTATAAACTAATAGTTATAACTCCACCATGCTCGACAGGTATACAAAATTACAAACGGCTAAGTAAAAAGCCCGTTATCATTCAAAAAGAGCCATTAAAACACAACAGGGCGCTTTCTTAAGAGGCATTGGTTTCAACCATTTTTCATACAAAATTATGCATGTGATGTTTTATTTAAATAATGATTAAATAGAGAGATCATCAACAACTATTTTTAAAAACGCTTTTGAAATTTTTTGAAAAGTGCAAGCATTTTTTTTATTTTTTGAAAAAATCATCTCATTATTTGGGCCCCAAATAATTATAAGATCAGATGTATTTATTGATAATGTATTTCAGCCGTTTTATGGGTCGATTTTGACTAAATAAAGTTTATTCTGTAATTAAAATTGCATGTTCTCTCGAATTCGACACTCAGTTTTTCATTACCTCACAAAAATTTGTGATGTGCAGCGCCCTCTCTACCAAAACTAAACTACCCCTTTAACCCATCTAGGACGAGAGCTATTTCAAGGCAAAATTGATCAACTTCTAATTTTTTTGCTACCTTTAAATGACACCAAAATAGTTGGAAAATATTTAGTTTATTACATTTTACGAAAAACATTTACAAGTTTGCCGATAAGTTGCCAATTTGAATAATGAAACCCGATTTGAAGATGTGACAATGCGTTGCCAATTTTAGGATTTTAGGATATATTATAGCGATCTACACACAAATTTCAAAAAAAACATTAAAAATAATGGAAGCAGGTATGGTAACAAAATATGGCTTTAAAGATGTATGCTCTTTTTTCTTGTACACTTCATATAATATAACTTGTTGTCTTGCTCAAAATGTAGGATATACCAAACCACATATATTTGTGGGTCATCGTCCTTGATGGGTTCTAGCTATAGAAAGAGGCTATGATTTGGTGGTTATGATAATTATATATTCTTTGATGGCTTTATATAGACTAGTGGCTTATTTCACGAAATATTTATTGGTATAAAAGATTAATTTACAGATCAAAGGATAGGAGTTAAAACCACCTGTTCATGATATCGTGCTATTATTTGCAATCTGTGAGTCACACGCACGAAACAACAGGTAGGCATGGATGACTTTGGTAATAGTGGCGTATATGAAAGCAAATCATAGCCACAGAGTAACTATCACCCTCGCTTTTGTGACGGTCAACCAGCCTACTTCAGCCAATATATTATATAGAACGGTTGTGTATCGGCTGGACATTGCTATATACAGTAGCCTATACTTAGTTAAGTGTACATTTCAAGAGAACATTAGGCTAATGGTTCGAATAATTCTGAAATTATTCTGTGAAATTCTGTCCTTGTGATGTCATTATTGTAGAACTTAATTTTGAGATTTGGATGTTACGGTATTAGGTATTGGTAGAAACGCTGTCTAATACTATAACACATGAACTACGCAGTGCATGCTGTACAGTAGCCATACCTTGGATGTATACGGTACAAAATAATGCTAATTCAACAAACGCCTGTCCCTGAGATCACGATATTCAGAGATGGTACATGAAAGCAGACATAGATACTTTTATTAGCTAGTATAAACCTAAAACAAACCGTGAACGCTTTGCGGAATCATGTTAGTTTAAGAAAATGACTTCGAGTCATAAATGTAAAAGCATTGGCAGTAGACATGGGTGGTACCATTTGTATAAAAGTAAACTTTGATGCTATAAAAGGCGATGGACAATTAAGCAACCCGTTTAAATCTAAAGAAAATTCCTCGTTGGCAAACTCGAACAAAATGTTATCTTTAGAAATAAAGAAAACATGTGACTGCGAGTCATCAGTGATGATGAGGAGCATATCAAATTTGTATTTTTAAAATGGTTATGGACACTACTGTATTATTAGTTTGTATAAATTAGATCAAACCTGTGGCCTAAAGAAAATAATGTTAAATTTACAGAAAATACAGAAAATTCTGCTCATGCATTAACTCTATAGTTCCCCATTACATTCCCATTATAATATTATAGGTTTTCTCGGCCAATTTCGTACAACTGTCGTTCAAAATTGTATTTCCTTCATTCTATTTAGCTCTTCGGTCAAGTGATTTAGCACTCATAGCATTCAATTTCGCCAACGGAATTCATGGAAGGCAGTATTACGTAATCACTAATTTTCTCGCTTTAAATTGAATGACAATTTTACGAAATCATAAAAACACGTTTTAAATCGAATGCAAACAAAATGTTTCCGAATGATTGTTATACGAATTCAAATGCTAAAAAAAAAAAGGATTTGAACTACAAAATACAGCTGCGGTGACAACATCGGAGAAATTGAATGCACACAAAATTAATTTGTGTGGCCAATTTACGAAACTGACCGAGAAATCCTATATTAGGGCGATAATAACGGTATGGAACGATATGTTTTGAAAAGTAAGACGATGAAAACATTGACAAGTTTGTATTAAAAACGCAGATCATTGGTACCTAAGTGCAATACAACATTGGAAAACAAAAAAATATACAAATACAACATAGTATCCCTGGATAGAACATGCCAGTTCATCTGGTTATCCGAGAATCGCAGCTGCAGTCGTCACGGAAAGAAAAAAAGAAGAAATATATCATTGAAAAATCAGGAGATGCCGAAAACATTTCTCAAGCTGTCATCAGCATCTAATGAGAGCCGACATGATGATCCCGATGGTCGGCGAGTGAGAACGCACTGATAATTTAACCCATGTATACCCGTTCAATAAATCTCTAATATATACTGGAAACCGGTGTACTACATGTAAAGTTATAATATCGTATAGAGATGCATTGGTGTAATTTAGAGAAGAGTGGTTAAAGGATCCATCTGGTATTGGGTGGCCTAGAAATGAAGGATGTCGAGTATAACCACAGATGAAGGACTATAGAGTGAGAAATACGATATATTATCTCTGAGTGACTGTGTATAGGCCTAGATGTGTATTGTAAACAGTAGACCTGTATGTAATGATTGTAAACAGTGGTTTAAAGATAAGGGTGCTTGGGACTGACGCCCCCCCCCCCCCCCTCCCCTCCCCGCATCCGCCCTATAAAAAAGAATATGATATAATGTGTAGTTATTTGGTCGAATTAATGTTTTAGCGTTCTAAACACATACGTTTTCTACACCGAAGACGGGCGATCTATCTTGCCCCCCCCCCCCCCCCCAACAAAAAAAAAGTATTGTTCATTACGTCACTGAATGTAAATTAACAGTTATGTGTGTGTGTCACAGTGTGTGTGTGTGTGTGTGTGTGTGTGTGTGTGTGTGTGTGTGTGTGTGTGTGTGTGTGTGTGTGTGTGTGTGTGTGTATCTGCATGGCGTGTGTACGCTCGCGTGTTTACGCTCGCGTGTTTGTTTCCGTTTCCGTGTGCGCATTTTCGTATGTGTATGTGTGTGTGACTGTGTGTATGTGTATGTTTGTGTACGTGTCCGTTGGTATGTTTACTATGGTTATCGTGCATATGA
>JBAMJV010006185.1:5000-30142 GCA_037951105.1 Echinarachnius parma
GATGATATATTCCGTTGAAGCAAGGATATGGGAGTTCCATGGTTGAAGGGAATAGTAGCCGTCAATACATGCATTGCATAATAAATGAGCAGATACCCCCCCCCCCCCCCACCCCCGGGCGTCTTCTCTTCGCGGATGGCATAATACAATCATCTTACCGCAAGATGTCGAGATTGTATAAAACTCCCCTGCTCCACCATTGTCCACCCCGCTTTATTCACTTCAATGCACTTTGCACGCCCACTCAGCTGTGTACAAAGCATGTGAGCTCGCGGACTTAATACATCTTACCATAAGCTGGCGCAATTATAGTATCATGTACGGTAGGGCGAATATATAGTGACCAGAGACGATGGTCAGCGCAGGTCAGTGAGCTATGCAAATAAACTACGGTTCGGTGGGGTAATTAGATGACTGCGCGACGTGTATACACGGCTGTACAGCCATTGCGCGTTGTATAACCACAGCTAAATTGAAGTTGTCGCATTTTGTCGTCGATGCACTTACAAACACGGTGCCAATCGGCAATAGCGATCATTACCATACCATCCGCGTAATATAAATATTGATATTTATCAAAACCTGGGTAGTTTCTCAACGTGTTATATCTAAAATGGTTTCTCGATATATTATTTGTTTTATCTACTCCAATTTATATTCTTACAAATACTTTTACGGCGATAAATCGTTAGTCAATGCTCGGCGTCTTAAACGGGCAATTGACATTGCTGACTTTCCCTTTTCTTCGATCTGGACGACGACCACGGGGCGGGAGCGACTCGGGAATGCCTTATTGTCCTCCGCAAAACGTATATCCTTCGATCGCGACGGTCGGGAAGTCGCCGAATCCTCGGGGTGAGGATATCTCGAGTGGGAACCATTTCGGGGTTTGAAGCTTACCGTATTAATATAATAGATGTCAAATAGTTCTTTCACTACATTTAAACATTGTACATACACAATGAAGTGGTACGTTTGAGCTTTCAGGTACACAAACTTCAACTAACTTTTACAATATAAATACATTTACTAGGATTTATAAAATAAAAAAAACAAAGATTTTTATAAATTCTTCTAACATGAAATATTTCATGGCAAAACAAAAATAATACATGTAGTAAGGGTGTCTTACTACACTATTTTGCTCTATAGTTCTATCACAGGAAAACTGTTTTCAGGAGTCAATCATACACACTTTGAGTGATATTTATTTATGCTATTATCATTGAGCTGTATTTATAGAAGTTGATGGTGATGGAGAATGCAATTAATTACAGTACACAATATCCTTTACGCCCATACACGGCCTCACGGTGTGGCGCTTGGGCACGAGTTCAAATATTACTAATAAATGTCTCCATTCAATTACGGGAGACTTTTAAAAATCATTTTTCATTACCCTGTTACCATAAGCTGGCATGATGATTGTTACGTTATACGTCTATGACACAAAGGTACACAGTTGCACATAATGAACCCCGGATTTGAGCTGATGCGAGTTGAATGTATGCTGCTGCCTGGCTTCAAGTCAAATATATAGGGCGCTGATGCTGTAGTATCCATCCTAGAATGCAGTCGATGGCTAGTGAGAAGAGGCATCTCATCAGGAATCTAAGTAAGAGAGAAAAGAACAGATCAGATGTTTAGTTTTAAAGGCAAGGCAAGCCAAGAAAAGGGACAAGTAAGCTGAGCACTTTTGACAATTTGTATTTAATTTCAGGATTTATAGACCAAACTATGATTTAAAAATCTTAAAATTAGATTTAGCCACAATGGCATTGTCTTTGATAGATGCAATATGCGCTATATGCCTATTAGTACTGTAGTAAGCTTTAATTTCAAAACAGTACTAGGTATGACTCGAGGAAGGTTATCTAGAATGTAGATATAATCATTTGACATGCATACATTTATTTTGAATTAAAAAAAATCAAATGTGTTTGGAAAGTTAAAGATGAATTCCAGTTTTGGGAAAGAAGCCGAATACATCTATATTGATCATTATTGTTGAATAAGTATTGAAATAGGGCTTGTGTGTTAAAATCGGAACCTAAGCATCGTTAAATACAGAAATATCGGAAGAAATCCAATATCCACCTGTGAAATTTATAAACCCACCGCCAGTTCGGACCTGTCCACACCGCTAGCGCTGGGGGAGATATCGACAAGCTGGGGACAAGCCCGTAAAAACGAACACCTCGTGTACTCGCACGTGGCCATTGTACGTAGCGTATGGCGATTCCGGAGTTGGCGATCTCTATCTGCAGCAGATCAAGTTATAATTTTGCAAATATATCAATTAGTAGGCGGTTTCTTGGCCAAATTTGGATAATCCTATATTAGTACAATTATATTTTTTCACATTATTGGTAATAAGAGCTTCCATTTCATTTTTTTGAGAGGGGGGCGTTTCCAAAACTGGCCTTTACCTTTAACTTGCCCTTTAATTCAAGCCTTGGCTTTATTTTTCGGTCACTAGCTAGCCCAATTTTGGTACTCAATTAAGAAAGTGAGTTTGTAAATCATTGTCAACAATAAAAAGTATTGATACGCAAGACGGCAGTACCGTAACGTAATTTAAACAGATTGTCATGATTGTGAAATAATTTATTAATTAATAATTGATACAAAATAACACCAAATGTAACATTGTAAAACATGCGACAAATAACAGAATTGATTCATGAGAGCTTAAATAGGAAGAAACGAAGGCAGTTAAAACCTTGTCAATGTAACAAGTGACGAAATCTGCGTGATTTGCCACTAAATTGCCCAGGTGCTTGAAAACATGACACTTGTGGGGCACATGTAAAACGTAAGGACACAAGTGAATAAATTACACAAATATTACTTTTTCTCAGACCTAATACATTTACTCACCAATAAAAGGCTCTTCTGTGGTAATCAAACTTCCTTTTCATTCCGTCAAATACAACTCAAGCTGCCATAATATTGCGTTTTGAGTCCTCGAAAATGACAGATATAACACGCAAGTGAATGGAGCACTTTTGTTCTTGTGTGGACTTTTGGATATTGTGGACACTGTCGCTGGCTTCATGATGGGGGCGCTGTTGCTATATCCAGTGGTGTATATCGATGATTGGTGTGCACACATGAATGTGTGCAAATGTATGTGTGTTTGTACATGTAAGTGTGTGCGTATGTTTTGTGCGTGTGAGTTTGTTTTCGAGTGTATACATGTGTATGTTACCCCCTAACTGATTAATGTTACAATTTGCAGTTACATCAAGACAATATAGAACAGAACATTACAGTGTAAATACATAGGACGAATTTTAATAGAGTTTTGACGAAATTGGTTGCCAATTGACGAAATTGCTTTCGATTTTATGTGTTCAGCAACTGTGACCGACGAATTTGATTTGCAATTGACGAAAATGTGTGACTAATGACTAAATTGTGTGATCTTTGTGTGAAATTGATCGGCGAAAGACGAAAGTTGGGATTTCCGCTCTGGTGGTTCCTCGGGACGAATTTGAATGACGAATTAATGAAATTGAATGACGAAAGTGTTAAAATGAATGGGAAAACCTATACTATTTTGGCACAATTGTTTTAGACCGCACCAAGCTTTCCGTAAAAATGTACCCTTAAACATGTTAAACCGTAGTAAATTCCCACATGTGAAGACACGGGATTCACCATGCAAATTACCGCTAATGTGTAATAATAAGTGTAGACAATCGGAACAGTTTGATTAAGCACAATTGTCCAAATGCGCGTATCTAATTGTGACGTATGAATACGTTTACGCACCTCTGCTTCAAATCATAAACAAGGTTGTTATAATTTGATGACATTCAATAATGGCATGAATTTTTGACCACTACCTTCTTTTTTGCCTACCTCCCTTTTAGATAGGAAGTTCAAAACGACAAGGAAAGTATGTTTTTCATGTCATCTCAAAAGCCTAATACATTTCCATTTACCCATGTTTGACTGTTAACTGTGTTGTCTTCACTAAGAATTGTTGTAAATAGGTACTTGACCAAATTTTAATCAAAACAATGTAAGAATGTAGGACTCTAGAGATGGCATTTGAGTTCATATTCATCATACGTTGTGACAAACACACGCACCTTCATTTATCTTGGTTCAATCCATTGGCAACAGAGATTGGCAAAAGATCTATTCTATCATCAAATTGGCAATATTACACTCACTATTTTGTTATAATATTTTTTCAAGGTGATGTATTTCATTATGAATGCAACAAGAAACATTTCCTTTTCATTTTCGGGATCAAATACTGCCAATTTGATAATAGTGTTAAGGCAGCGAAATGTTTTCCAATTTGAGGATTGCCCGATCATTTGCATTTCAAGGTTTCGTGCGAGAAAACAACTGTACATTGAATTGCAACAAATTTGGGCACAAATTGTGCAGATATTTTTTCTCTTACTTTTGACTCGTGTTAAACATTTTCACTGATACTAAGCATGATTTGTCCAAGAATTGTTTTTACACTGTGAAACTCTATCAGTGGGTTAATTACCCCTGTTTCAGGGTTCTGTTTTTTTTTTCTATGTTTCATTCTTTTTTGGGACGCAAAGTACATCGCGACAGTTTACAGCATATCAACCACTGCAACAACAAACAAATGCAATCTACAATCAACACTATTATAGATCAAGAATTATTTTTTCATTGGGAGGGCAGACTAAGGCCAAATAAAAAAACAAAACATGTTTAGCGTCCTGCTCTTTTGAAAAAAGGAAGGAGGCCCTTTTTTTTTCTTCAAAATGGCCGACTTTTTTCAAAATGGCCGACTGACCCATTTATCCAAAATAACAAATGAGTCTTTATTAAAAGTACGATCTTTTTCAAAATCATTTTTTCCCCAAAAAAAATCACGAAATTTACATTTTTTTCGGATTTTTCACAAAAAAGAAAAGAAAGAAAAAGCAGACGGCCTCCAAAAAGGAAGCGGGCGGGGACGCTAAACATGTTTTTTTTTTTTATTTGGCCTAATATGTTACCAACTCCCCTTTCCTGATTTGTCTTCCTCCAGTAGGCCTATCACTTTTTCCACAATTATGTCAAGTTTGGCGAAAGAACCTGTCCGGCGGTGTGGAGTTTAACACACAAAATACCACATGGGGACGCTGCAAGTAAAACACACACAAAAAACACCAACACATGGACCGTCCTTTGTGAATATTTCCCCACCCTATCACGGCAATTTTGGCAAGTTTTGTGAAAGTGACATGGGTTTTGAATGTACAACATAGGTTTTATGAACCCACCCCATCAAATTTTTCATCCCTGGATAGGTTCCCGACCAGATTTTGTGGTCTTACGATGTTTTCTGCCGCATGGGGGCGCTGCTAGCACAAAAACGAGCACACAAACCCCCCATTTTTATAGTTTTTCTGTATTCAGTAACCCTTTCTCTATAATTTTGGCAAGTTTCGTAAAAGTGACATGGGTTTTGAATGTACAACATAGGTTTTATGAACCCACCCCATCATTGCATCCCTGGATAGGTTCCAGACCAGATTTTGTGGTCTTACGATGTTTTCTGCCGCATGGGGGCGCTGCTAGCACAAAAACGAGCACACGAACCCCCCATTTTTATAGTTTTTCTGTATTCAGTAACCCTTTCTCTATAATTTTGGCAAGTTTCATAAAAGTGACATGGGTTTTGAATCTACAGCATAAGTTTTATGAACCCACCCCATTAGTGCATCAATGGATAGGTTCCAGACCAGATTTTGTGGTCTTACGATGTTTTCTGCCGCATGGGGGCGCTGCTAGCACAAAAACGAGCACACGAACTCCCCATTTTGATAGTTTTTCTGTATTCAGTAACCCTTTCTCTATAATTTTGGCAAGTTTCGTAAAAGTGACATGGGTTTTGAATGTACAGCATAAGTTTTATGAACCTTGCCCATTATCCCACCCCTAACAGAAAACGTCCCTGAGAAGGATTTTTAGGATATTGGTGTTTTCTGCCACGTGAGGGCGCTGCTAGCAAGATTGAGAGCATACACCCCCAACTTTAAATTTGTTTTCCTCGTTTTGGATACCTTTCTCTACAATTCTCCCAAGTTTGGAGAAAATTACGTGGATTTTGAAAGAATTATGGGGATTTAAGTTTGCTATTGGACATTTTGTTGCCTATCATGGCCTTGATCCTGTAACGCTATCATTCTATACTGGACGTCAGATTGCCATATTCTTCAGAGTCCCGTAGAAGAAAAACAAGCACACGAACCTATGGTTTTATTTGCATATTTGGGCTTCGGATGGGTCAAAGTTACGGTATGGAAAGTTTGAAGAAACTGACATGGACTTCACTTTAACTGGGGAACGTCCTTAAATGGTCTATAATAATACAATAATTGTAATGCTCTAGACTAGTGCTACAATGATGATTATACGTTTATTATAAAATGGGTAGAAGAATCCCTGCATTCTGATTGGTCAATTAGCGTGTAATTTTTTTTTACTAGTTATGACTGTTTAACCAACATAAAATTACCCACATAATATTTTATTAAGCGCATATTAAATGGTCTATAATAATACAATAATTGTAACGCTCTAGACTATGGTTAGACATGGCACTCCGCCAGCGGTGTACTAGCCAGAAACCGTTGAACAGAGGGTGCAATGGGTGTGAAACGTGGGACGTGGTGTGTGTGTGTCAGTGTGTGGGTCTGTTGGGGGAGAGGTGACGGGGTGGGTGCATCACAATTCAATATGCACAGTTTATACATATCTAAATTGTATGTGTGGTCTCTGAACGGGGGAGAGGGAGCATAGAACGATGTCTCCCCCGTAGCTTCGCCATTGCTCGATACGCTATGATGTTCACATTCAGTGACATAGCGTGGTTGGACTGAAGAAGAGGTCACGATAGTTAATTAGGGGAAGGGATGGGCAAAATCTATGATATTTTTGTTAACCATTATAAACCTTACATCTGTTATTGTTTTATTATGAAAAAAGTTGTATTATTCTATTTCATTTCATATTTTAATTATATTTATTTGTTTTAGTGGGAGGGGGGGGGGGGGGGGGGGGGAGGTGCCTCCCATGCCTACAGAACTACGCCACTGCTCATATTGGGTTATGGTATGTGGTATTATCCGCTGTACGCAAAACTTCAGTTTGTTGGGGTAGTGCTACAATGATGATTATACGTTTATTATAAAATGGGTAGAAGAATCCCTGCATTCTGATTTGTCAATTAGCGTGTAAATTTTTTTTACTAATGCATGGCTCACTTTAGTTTGAGTTTCAGTTTTTTGCACTCATTTTATAAAACAAATGCTGCACAGGCATATTTCGTGGATCGAAAAAAAAAAAGAAAAAAAATTATATCATTTTAAACCTAAACAAATTAATTTTAAAATTGATATAAATTTGTTTTATAACATAGAAACAAACCCTCCAAAAAGAACAACATAAAGGCATGTCAAATAAATCTCCTTTTCTTCCTTTTTCTTCAGGTCGGTAACAAGATTGACAAGGAGAGAAGACTAGTTTTGCAGCTGAAGGCGTGACCTGAGCACCACCATGCCTGTCTCTATGTGTGACTGGAGAGCCAGGATTGGGAGATTTATCCAAAGACATCCAGCCAGGAGCAACACGTGTGGCTGCAACAGTTTTAAAAAGGAGACGATAATCCGCAAAAGTGCCAGGAAGAAAAGGGGAAAGAAATGGCTGGAAAGAGAGAAGAGAAAAAGAAAACGGACTCTGTCAAAACGAATCATAAAGAAAAAGACGAAAAGGGTTCAATCTAGGAAAAGAAATTGGAAAAGGAGAAATGAATATGAATCTCCAAAGAAAACAAAAGACTTCTGCAAGAGAGTGTCGTTGAAAGCACAACAAGCAAACGAGGAAACCCTACCTACATACCAACACCAAAACCAACCTGACGATGGAGGTCTTGGAGATTATGTTACCGCAGGCAAGGCACACCTTACTAGCAGGGACCAAGCAGACACTTCGCCTAACTTGTCAACCGATTCCAACATACCAACCCTAATAGATGCAGGACTAATTCAGCCAAGACACAGTATTGGTGGAAGCGGGAACCCAACATTTGAGAGTGAGACTACCGAGTCTGGGTGTTCACATGGATGTTATTCTGTTATTGTCCAACGATGTAGTGACTATATCCGACGCCTGACATCGTCAGTTAGAAAGGTGAGCCTAGTTTTTGTCAGCGAACAACGATTTTGGTTAACAACCACTCCACCCTTATTCATTCACAAAATACCCAAACGGATGTCCTAACTATGTGTACATCTGTACGAGGCAGTCCAAATAGGTAACGTACACGGGGTTGGAAATACGACTGGGTCGGATAGACTGGTGTATGGTATTGCAATACATTATACGATATATACCCCGAACCACTGCTTAGAAATAGTATCAAATTGCGAAATTGTTCTTTTAAAAAAAAGAACAATAAACGTGTCACATTACAGACAGGGGTCATGCACATCAATATAATGTTGTATTTGTGTAGCCTACTACTTTATCTCCCTATTGATAACTCAAACATTAAAGAGAGAGTTTAGTTTTACACATCTTATACAATGTACGTTCGTAATTATTTTTTCTCGAAATATGTCATAATATCATCAAAATATAATTATGCCTTTGTTCATCAACAACATGATTATTTTGTTTGATAGGATCATGATGTTGTGGTTATTATACACTTCTAAACATTTTAATATAATGTTACCAAATTAATGCACTTTTCCTTCATTTATTTGAAGCAGAAATCTTCTCCACGTAAGACATCAGTTAACAATACACCTAGTAAGAAGAAGAGCTGTAAACGTCTGTGGAAGCGGTTTATCTCCAAGCTTCACCTCACGAGGGCGGGAGACGTGGAAACCAACCCTGGACCAAATGCAACGCCAAATGATGAGTAAGTAGTTTACTTACTGATTGCTTAACAATGATCAACATGGGAACTGACATAGCGGTGAATTATAATGTTATTATCATCACGTGAGATACGTACAGTAAGATAACAATTGAAAAGTGCTATGTTTATCAAATACATGTAAGACACTATTTCGTATATTTGAATTGTATATCCAACATGAGAAAGATATTAAAGTTTGCTGTGGCTATTCAAGTAAGGTGATATTTTTTTAATTACACTATTTCTCCCCCCCCCCCCCCCCGCCCATATTAGGAAGGATTTATATTCAAAGTAAACGTTGTGTTTTGTATATTATGTGTTGCTCATACGTTTAAAATGTGCATGTAAATCAAATTATCATAACAATTATCAAATTCCAAATAGTCTTTCAAAAAAAAATTAAAAATAGTCAAATAAGGTGCATAATGTACACATTTATTACTTTTTTTTCTTCTTTTGTCTCCATACTGTTGTATCGTTATAGTTTTGATGCCATTCTGAGTTCCGTTGCTCAAGAAGTCGTTGACAATGATAAAATTGAAGCCTTGGGAAGCGCGTTAGGATTCCAGCCGAGTAGGATACAGATTTACATACGAAACAACATGCAGTTCCATCGCGTCACTGGCAGGGGGACACTACAGATGCTACGGGACTGGCACATTAACGTGACGATGGCTGAGGAGAAGTCTGTTTTCAGGGAAGCACTGGTGAAGGCAAACCTACGTAGGATAGCAGATAAACTACTGGGTGGTAAGTGTTTTACATTTACTCATGTCACTATCTTCTTTAGTTTGACCACTGAATGATACAGAATCTGCAGCATCAAGAATGAGTTAAAATGCTATTCTTACCAAGCTAATGGAATGTGTTAACATTTATGACGGGCATGTGCGTAGACAGCAGGGGGTGGGGGTATGAGGAGTATGCATTCCCCCCCCCCCCCCCCACACACACACAAGGTAGGGGGATGACATGTACAAGCACCCCCCCCCCCCCCCCCCCCCCCCCAGGTTTTAGGGAAGGATATAGCTTACAATGAAGTTGAATTAACATTATTACGAAACGATAGGAACAGCAAACATTATAATAATAATTATTAAAAATATCAGTGGCGTAGCGAGGGTCAACGGATTGGGGGTGGGGTGGGGGAGGGTGTTGGAGGAAGGGAGCTTTTGCAAATTTTCACTCGAAATAATGCAATCTGGTGCATACTTGGAAGGAAATTTGATACTAAATTAAAGAAATCATGATTTAAATCATCTCCCTCATGATTAGACCGCTATATAAATTAGTAAACACACACAATCGAACCTACACAAACACCAGACTCAAATACGCTCACATCGTCCGTGCATGTCTATACTTATTTGGGGAAGGGTGTGGGAGGGGGTTTACCCCCGTGGAGAAATTGGTGTTTTAAATATCACTTTAGAAGTATGGTCATTATTGACCCTCTGCGCCCCTGAATAATTGATTAGATAGATGGCGCACTATAAATTCTATATATTATTATTATTATTATTGTCCTTATCATTATTATTGTTATTATGCATTTTGTAAGATTTTTAAAAGATTTAACTTCGGAAAAAGTTGGGATTGTTTGTACTTGTACAGGCCACCCCCACCCCCCCCCCCCCCCCCAATCAAAAAGTGGGGGATACCCTATCACTCGGGATCAAACGCCCGTGGAAAAACTAAAACTCACGCTGTTGATCCCATGTGTATCTCCTGGTGGAACTGTTGTTTCTGGCGTACATTGTCTGGTTAGGTGGATCTGTAAATGGTGCGCTTAATGTAGAAGGATCATTTACAAGAAGGGGGCAAAAGTGGGAGGGGCATTGCGAGGGTATGGGAGGGGGTGTTCCCCTCCCACTGTAGGGAGCTTTTGCAAATTTTTGGCTTTAAAGGAGAATTCCGGACGATTTTTAAAAAAAATACAGTATATTGGAAATAAATCTAGGAATGTGCTTGAATATTTTCAGGATTTGACTCACTTTGGTTGATTTCTAAGATATTTTTCTAATGTCATTAACTCTGAGGAAATAATTAAATTTACCGCACACAATCATGAGACCCTTACGTAGCACCCTCACTTTGCTCAATTTCTTGAGTAGGCTTGAATCCGGTGCCACTGCATTGTGATCACTGCATGTGTCATTCATAATAACCGGTCATGCAGAGCCAGCAAATTCAATAACCACGTTAACAGAACTTTGTGTCTATTCAAATTCCAATGAAAGCCAAACGTGTTACAATATCGGGCAGGCAAGTATTTTCAAACGGTTCAACAATGCATTAATGCTCAAAGGCACGGTCAGTGGCGCAGCGTGGACTAAACTATTCATGATCCAGCATTGTATTGGTCCGATCAAAAGAACACATTCGCTGCAGTGTAAAAACATAGATAGGCGCATAGCGAGGGTCGGACGTCACAAATTGGTGCATTGTGGGATAGAACAAGCTCGCTCGCGAATTTGTGTCATTAGAATTTCAAAACCAATTATAAGAACCCACAATCATACTTTTTTCATGCAAAATTGTGCTTATTGAACTAGAATATCTGTCTTTCAATCATTAGAAGTTTGAAATCGTATGGAAGTCCACTTTAAATTGTGCGATTTGGTGCATACCCGAGACAGACTTTCAAATGTATGGGGGGGGGGGGGGCATGTCCCCCCTCACATGAAGGCGTCAAACGGTCAAAATTATATATAAGAGCGGGAGTAGCTGCAGGATCCTGCAGAGGCCTCTGGTTGACGATTTACCATGCGCTAGGCAGTTTGTTAGGCCTACGCGCTCTATACTACTGAAATGCGGTACTAAAGGAGCGTGGATACTCGCGCGCGGCACTGACAATTCGCATAATTCAGGCACTGTGCCCACGGCCTCCCACTGGGAAGGATTCTTCAAACTGATAATGGCTCAAAACCACTAAATATGTACAACTCGGATTTGGGAATTTTGAAAAAATAAACTTTTCTCAAAATCTTTGTGACACGAACATAATGAAAGAAGAGGCTTTGAATTATACTTTAGATAAATATGAGCACGTAATGTTGTGAACTTCTAATTTTCTCAAACTTACAGTTTAACATGTCAATTTCATCTGCGTAACCTACGTTACTGTACTTTTTTTTTATTGGCAGTATTTTATTTTTACAGGAAGGCACGTTGAAACTAATTTTTAATTGCTAGCTACAAAATTCAATGCGACGATTGTAATTTCAAAGGAAATTACTTTTCTTTCCAATCACATGATACTTGTTAGCCACTGGGAATTAGGGTGTTGGTGAAGGTGGATCAGGACGTTCCACTATATATCCCGCGTCGTTCCTTGTATTTACATAATTCTTGACCATGGCAGCCCTACTCATGCATTGACAGTTTCCAGTTGGATGCGTGTATCACATATTTAAAACAACACATTATCATGAAATGATAAGGAACCAAGTGTCTGTTTAAACTTTAGTAACGTGTGTTTCGCATATGAGTCACGTATGTTACACAAATAAAACACACACCTGGATTCGGTCGGAGTAGAAGAGGTCTTCCAATGTCAACATTACCAACTGCTCTAGACATTCCTTTATATGTCTCAAAGCAATATTTTCCTCCAAAGGACGTATTTCATATTACTTTGTGATAATCATTAACATTGAAGAATCATATATCAATAACTCCCGATCAGGTCGTGTGAATCCACCTAGTACTCCCCTTATTTGTCTTGCATATAAATATCTTGACTGCTTAGGCAATAGACAAATGTCTTTCCATTATGTACGTTTATAAATATTACAATATAAATTCTATTCCGATAACATTATTACCAATTAAGAACACTTCGGCCCTAATATGGCAAAAGGGTGTATCTCGAATATACACCGGCGTACATAAAGCCGAGAAAAATGACTTTGAAGTTTGAGCATTTTGTTTTGCTATAGAAGCCTTAGGAATGGTTGTATGATGTTGGAGTTTGTTTTAAAATGTAATGTATCGTTCAAATATTATTTTAATATAGTTTTCATTTTTGTAAACTTCTTATATTTAGAGTAAGGTTCATTTTTATCCAGATACACCCTTCTGCCATAAAAATTGACACACGCCGTAATACGTCTCTTTTTGGTAAAAGGTATGTATCTGCAGATACACCATGATTATTCCTTCACTTATTTGGCCAAAAGGGTGTATCTTCAGATACACCCTTTTACCAAAATAAATGAGTGAATTATTCCGTCACTTTTTGTTGGTAGAAGGGTGTATCGATGAGATACACCCTTTTACCAAAATAAATGAGTGAATTAATTTGTTGATTTATTTGGCAAAAATGTTTATGACTGCGCGCGCTGCATAATAATATGTGCAGATTGTTGCGATCGCAATTAAGATAATTTATCCACTGACAACATTTAACAAACGGTGAACGTACGGGATTCTGTTCTTCGAATCAACATTACTCTTGTGCACAGGATCCGATATTTGGCAGAGATTCTCTTGTATTCAAGTATTATTTGTAAGGTAAGAAACCAAAGTTTATGATAATTTATTTTTATAACGATCCTTAAACAAATAAACCTGATAATACGACGTTAAGTCGGCTAATAAGAGTGGGATCTCGACTGCCGTGCCCAGTCCCATCTGTGCAAATGTGTGTGTGCCCGTATTGGTGACTCAACTTTGTTCACCTGCTATAAGTAAACACTCTTGTTTTAGGTCGAAATTAACCAAATAAATGTCTCAGGTGTATGAATATAAACATAATTGACAATGGAATACTGTAATGACCGACAGTTGTTGATTCTAATCAAATATAAAACTAAAACTTTAAAAGAGGCCATGAATGATGAAGACGTTGATAATTAATATTATTTAATTCAAACATACCGTAGTGGCTAGAGAACCCGGACGGGGGAGAACCCGGCCAAAAAATGGACAGGGCTACCTTTGAAATTAGATTTGCCGAGAATGCACTGAACATGTGACTCGAAACTTATATCAAACGATTTATCTGCATATTGCTCATAAAATACGTGTATATTGCTGTTCTGTAGTCCTCCTGGTTATCCAGAAAATCGCTTGAAAGTCAGTCTTTAAACTCCGAAATTTGTTATTTTTTATTTTATTCACGATAATTTGAGATTACAATTTTTATAATCTTTATTCTCGCTTTTGTAAATCTACGCTCAGTAGTTCATTTCGGTAGAAACTTACACCAATTGGACCGTAATATCGCGGTGCCTTCGCTGATAAAAAATTATCGCTCAACGGCAAAGCGGGTTTCCGCACGGCGCGATTTCATGCACGAAGGTTCAATTTATCGCAGTGCAGGAGAACCCGGCCACCGCGCACGGTGCGTGTACAAAGTCAATGACGCACTGTGCTAATCTGTGCTGTGTGTGACTGGCCGGGTTCTCTAGCACCCACGGTAATTAAACTGACCAGAAATATATTGTGATTAAAAATGAGCAAAGAAAATGGGATTACAACGGGATTCGAACCCGAGACCTCCGGATTGCTAGACCGGTGCTCTTAGACTTACTGACTGAGCTATAGAAAACCGTCCCTATGACGGCATTCGTCCCATAGAAACCCCTTAATTTTCATTGCTCGTGAGGTCAGAAGCTATTATAAACCTGACATAAACCCGAAGGATAGAAATCAACTTGGGGATATCTGCGAGGGATCACCGAACTGATGAATGCCGTCATAGGGTTTTCTATAGCTCAGTCGGTAAGAGCACCGGTCTAGCAATCCGGAGGTCTCGGGTTCGAATCCCGTTGGAATCCCATTTTCTTTGCTCATTTTTAATAATATTATTCGTACATATCTCAAAGAAAGAGTAGTTACATGGTCCAATTAGCTGGATAATAACAACAAAAATTATAGATTTGTCAATCTGGATCTTGATATAATACTCTGATAAGCTAAACTTGAGCATCTATAATCTACATGGTCTGAAGAAGTAACAAGGCCCTCTAGTCTTAGTCTTAGACTTTGTCATGTGGTCACAAACTTAAATTTGATTGTCTTTCTTCCTTTTATTTTTAAACATTTATTTAACAGTTTCAGCATCATCGAACACTATGGCCGATGAATCAGAAGATGATGCAGAATTTACGAGAGAGCTCATTTCACAATGGACAACAGAAGCAGCAAGTGCGCAGGCACCATCAACATCCGCTGATCTTCAGACATCAACAGAACAGACAATTGACTCTTCTCAAGTCATCTCATCAAAGCATTCAGGAAGGTCAACCAAGCCATCACTTCTGTAGTGACTCACTTCACTCTACATTTATAGCCTGAACAACAGACTAACTACGATCAAGGCTGAAAAACAATTTCTGCAGCCGACATCTCATGGATAACATTCTATTTTATTATGGCTCACTTATAGCCTGGCCAGACTAATGTTGATCCAGCTCGACTCCAGTGGCTGACCTGTCTGATCCATGTCAATTTATCTTCGGTCAGATAATCACCTCTTTGTTTCTCCTCTGCCACGTGGTATTTTAGCTAGATCTTCACTCTTCCACCAACTTCCATCGGAGTAACATCTCCTCATCATCGCCATGTTAGTTACCATTCAACTAACATGGTTGTCAACCACTCCTTGATTTCACCAACTTCAAGGGAGAGTCCGCATACTGACATCATGGGGCGTTAAACTTCAGCCATTCAACTTCATCTTCATCCACCTCTTCATCCACCGAGCCATTCGGTCTTCCATCCATCTTTTCTTTGATGTTCATCATTTTGTCTTCATCTTTACGGACATGTTTTATTAGCACCATGTTAGGCTTCCAGGCTTTTCTTCTCGATCTCCACGGCACGTGCCGGAGTTCATCGATTGCGATCTCTGACACATCATGCGCGCTAGTCCATCGATCGAACAGGATTCAACATCGTCATCTCTTCACGCACGCTCGCGTTCTACTTCTTCATCATCTCTCCGAACTCTCGCTATTCTCGCTATACATTTCATCCGCGGACTGTCACTTACTCTTTCTAGGCCTATACAAATTAACTAATCGCAGTGCAATACATCCTTTTGGACATTTGTTTATCTTCTTAATAATGACGTCATTCCAATTTATATCAACTGCGTGGACATTCATTTATTCCCGTGTCAAGCTTGTATTTCTATATATTTAATTAGTAAGCTAGTATTGGGTGCTGGTGTCTGCCGTGTGTGTTTATCAATCACCGTCGTCGTCGACATCATCAACAACAACAACAACACACACGCAAGTCTGATACAATCTATCACACACCACATTAACCCGACTCTGGTTTTTACTAAACTTCCATTGTAAACTATTGATGCACAGGCAGTACCAACAAACACTGGTCCTCAGACATCAACAGAACAAACAGAACAAGCCATCACTTCGATCAACATCGAATCAGACACAACAAAAAGACACTGACACTAAAAAGAGGGGAAAAAATGGAAAGATGTCGGCACGTCAGAAAAGTCGATCTGTATACATGTGTAACATTTGTGACAATGAGTGCTTGCAACTTCCCGATGGATGTATATTTGAAGACAATTCTATTTGTTGTGATTGCTGCCACAAATGGTGTCATTTTGTATGTGTAAACATTCTAGATAAAGATGATGATCAGCCGATTGAAGAGAGATTGTTGCCCAAAATGCACATCATGAATTTAAAATAAAGACCATGTTAAAGCATGATATAAATAGAAAGACAATTTATTTGTTGTTTTCTAACAAATTTTCAACAGATGTCATTACAAGAAATGCTTGCCACTTTACTATCATATCTCTTAGGAACAGTATAAAACAATGACTAAAACAGTATGTTTGGTGAGAACCAGCAAACATTTTCTGATACTTCTAGGTACTGTGCAATAACAGTGCAATATAATTTATTTATAAGCATTTATGAAGTGGTATAATAATATGTGAACTTCTAGGCAACTGCATGGCATTGGTTGCATTGCAATATGCTGACATGTGACATAATAAATATAATAATAATAATAATGGTGGCTACTTATATAGCGCACGTTCCGGTCATCGGATACATACTGCACTCAATCCAGCACACAAAGTGCACATTGTCCACTCCCTGGGGAGCATATGATATATATTGTATTATTAAAGGGATAGTTTAGTTCTGGTAAGGAGAGTACATTTTTGGTGAAACTGAATTTTAGTAACCAAAACCTGCATCATTACATTACAAACTAATAGTTATAACTAGAAAGGAACACAAAATTACAAATGACGTAGTAAAGATCATGTTATCATTCAAAAAGAGCCGTTAAAACGTAAGAGGGCGCTCTCTAAACACTCATCGGTTTCAACCATTTTGAATAAAATATTTTGCATGTGATGCTTTGTTGAAATAGTGATTAGATAGAGAAATAACCAACAACTATTTAAATACCTATTTTGTAACTTTTTTAAAAGAGGAAGCATTTCTTTGAATTTTTAACGGCTGGTTTAAAATTCTCTTATAAACCTGGGGCCCCAGCTTTATTACAAATTGTTATATTTATGGATATTTCAGCCGTCTCTGAACCGATTTTGATCAAACAAAGATGATTTTATTATTTAAATATTATGCTCTTTCAAATTTTACACTCAGTTTTTCATTACCTCACAAAAAAATAAGTAGTCTAGCGCCCTCTCTACCAAAACTCAACTATCCCTTTAAGTTATATCTGTAACTTTAAAACTCAGTAATCAATATGCGTTCATGCAGCAGACTTAAGATAATGCATGCATGAACTGAGTTGTATACAAAAATGTACAGTGAAACCTTGTTATAACGAGAATGTTTGGTCCATTTCATTTACGTGATAAGTGATATCAGATATTGTGTTGTATCAGGGCTTAAAAATAGAATACATGGAACCAGAACCTGTGAAATTACCTCACTATATCAAGTACCTCGTTATAAATAGGCTCCACTAGAGTAATACAAGAATAGGACAAATAAATATTCAAAGACACAATTAATTGTACAGTTGCTTCTAATAGGACGCTTCGGTAATGTATGCAAATAATATGCGCATGACGTCAGACTCCCCGTCGTCAAGCAAAGTACTTTTGTTAAGCTTGCCGACGGGGAGTCTGACGTCATACACATATTATTTGCATACATTGCCGAAGCGGTCTATTGCAAGTCATATCATGTGACTAGATGTGCAAAATTGATCTGTTCAAATGCACATTTTCTGACTAAAAATGAATTGCCACTTTAAATTGATTGTGAATCTTTCTGCAGCAGAGACCTCTACACACAACACAATTGATTCACATAGGCATAAGAAAGAGTTGATTACAGTATAAACATGTACAAACTTGCAAGTAAAACATGAGATGCGTTTTTGTAATACTTAATTTGTTTTTCAGTCACTTTGATGTGATGTAACGAGGCAATAATACAAGTAATTTACTTTTGGCACAAAACACTACGTACATTTATTTACACACTAGTAAGTTATATCTTGATGCATTGTTTTTTATACTCATGTTTTTGTTTTGTTTTTATGTGTCATTGCTTTGATTTGATGGCAATTTAAGCATTATAGAGGATCTGTAAAAACATATAAAAGGTACTTGCAAATGCACTACCACGAGCAAGCTGTGTATAATTTACAAAATAAATGTAAGTTTTTTACCAAACTGGCAACTAATGATACAATACTGTTTTATGGTCATACCCTGAGAGGACCTTGTAGGTAGTGTTGTTGATTTCGGGAGTATTTACTACCCAGGACTCACGATAACATCTGCCTACATTTCAACAGCAATAAAATAACAAATAATAAACTTTTAAAAGCTTTGTCTACATTCATTTACAATGTGGTTAGTGATTATCAAAACATGTTGTGCCTATGCCAAATGTACCAGTAGCAAAGTGCACATTTACTTTGCAATGTGTCAGCTGTGAAGAAAATATTGCATATAAAACCAAACCCTGGATATATAATTGTTAACAATTATAAACATACAATAGAATTATGGAAGTTAGCTAACTACATGTATGCATACATGTTTTAGAATCTGACATTCAGGATTCAATAAAGAGCTAATTATAACTAATCCATATCTACACAGCATCTTTAGAATAAAAGAAAGACTTGATGGTTGTATGAATGATTGTAAGAAAACTTACATGTGTGGAGTTAAGAGCAGTGAAACCTATTTATAATGAGAATGTTGGGACCATTGAATTTACCTTGTTGTATTACATGGCTTAAAAACAACAAAGTACCTATAGACCCTGGACTCGTGAAGTTACCCGACTATATCAGGTACCTTGTTTTATAACAACACTTGTTATAAAGAGGTTTCACTGTACATAAATGAATGAAAGTTTATGCTACTAGTGGCATGTAATGTTTACTTGGTCGCTAGTCAGCGAACACATGAAAAAAGAGATTAACTGGAGGCAGTGCAGGTTTGTCTACCTGTGAATTCAGTAATTCACCCCCCACCCATCAACCTTTTGCATGTATCACAGCAACAAGTCATGTGATCGACCTTCTGTAAATGAACGCCTGCCCCAAAATCACTCACTTTTGTGTCTACAATTCCTATGCACCATTACATTACGATTATGAACTCATAGTTATAACTACACCATGCTCGAAAGGAATACAACAATTACAAACGACTAAGTAAAAAGCCTGTTATCATTAAAGAAGAGCCGTTACAACTCAAGAGGGTGCTCTCTAAACACACTAAAATTAAATATTGTGCATGTGATGTTTTATTGAAATAGTGATTAAATAGAGAGATAATCAACAGCTATTTAAAAACCTCTTCTGTAAATTTCTGAAAAGAGGAAGCATTTAAATGAGAATTTTGAGTGCTGGTTCAAAACTAATGAATAATTGTGGGGCCCAACAATTATTACAAATGGTTATGTTTATTGATATTTCAGCCATTTCTGAACCTATTTTGATCAAACCAAATTTATTATCTCATTAAATTGTATGCTCTTTTGAATTTGACACTCATTTTTGTTGTATTATCTTTGTGTAGCATCACCTTTACCAAACCAACTATCCCTTTAGGGCGTGGGACATAAGAGCAAAAAAGAGAGCTTACTCTTAAAAGAAATATTGAAACACCAATTTGATTTACATTTTAAATTCTTTGGAGCAAATGTTATCCAATTCAACAAAATAATTTAAAATCACTAATGCATTATGATGATTTACATATTACGTAAATCTATTTGACTATTACTACTTATTATAGACAATAATTAAATATCGGAAATAATATCGCTAGTGATATTCGTTTGTCTCGCAATGTACATTGCGAGACAAACGAATATCACTAGCGATATTATTTCCGATACTATATCCGCAATGGATAATATATTTACTATTAATAATTAAATATCTTAGCTTTAAAAGGATATCAAGTTTCACTCAATTGGGTCAAGCAGCCTAAAACACTATTTTTGCTGATGTTTTCACGATTGCGTGAATTTTTCTGTGATCTACCAGGCCAAGTTCTGTTCCGGTCTGAAGACCAGATAAAATTTGTCTGAACCTTTCCGAATCGGTTCCCATCCAGATGTTCCTTCAAAGTCCCAGCATTAGTTTGGCAGCTCGGTAATGATGCTACTATCCCTGACTGTCAGATTTATTTTCACCATCTCAAAAGCAACTTAGGCAATTACTCTCTTCTCAGTAGACGCTGTTCATCACTAACACCTGACATGACACATTTCTGAAAGAAGGAGGGGTCAGCTAGGTAAAATCAACAGGCTGGATGCTTCTGAAGTTCATGGAGGTTGTGTCCAGTAAAAATTGACCCTTCCTTTCTATTTTCAGACTGATGCCTCTTGTATTTCCTAGAGTAGTATCTAGGGCAAGAGTAATATTCATTCAGTTGATGGCTAGCTGTTCCTCTTCCATCTATGTGAATATAAGGCTTGTATGTCTGGCTCTGCAATCAAACTCCTTTAGTAGACACCTGGAAATACAGAAAAAGAGGAAAAGAAAATATATAATGAGCTCTGCTTTAAAATGAAACACAGTTCAGTAAATATGTATTACACATGTACAATCATTTGTTTTACAATACTCTCTCGCTTAACTAAAATTAACATTGTAGATAATTGCAAATTGATTTTGTTTGTAAACATGATACAGTGTATTATACACAAAGACATTATAATTATATAGATGTTCTTTATTATTAGTGTTGAACTCTACATATTAACTTTCTTAACAAGTGCTACAAGTGATGAGTCATTAATTTAAATGTGTACTTGTGTGATTTCATTGTGTGAACACTTCACATGAATGGGTTGTTTGTTGGCTGAGAAATGAGCAGAGAAGCAAAGTGATATTCACTAACCTCTTTGCAATTACTTTGTACACAGCTTTAACTATCCCATAGCCCATTAAACATCTGAACACTTCAATCATAAATATCTTCTTAACGAAATGGAAATTTGAAAAACAGAAACCTGTCCTGTGCTTTTAATGTTATGACTATGACAAGGTATGAGAGAACCACCTGAGTTCCAAGTAAGTTTTGAGGATTTGGACAATGTTACTAAGAGTAAGTCCAGGGCTTCACACTCCATGTTTTGTCAGTGACCTGATTGTGCCATTGATATTAGGAATTTCTTCTCTTTTTCTGGTGTCCTGAAAGAAAACAATTACTGGCCCCATAATTCTATTTCACAAGTAAACTTTTTTACTTTTCAAAATATCACTCTTTTCTGATAAAAAATGTGATAATAGATCGGAGCATGATATGGAAGAAAACAAGATTTGTACTAGTGTCAATGCTTGCTCGATCGGGCCACCAAAATATGCCATTTGCACTTTTTAGCTGGCCCGAGATGATATTTCATTGGCCCCAGGCCAGCGGGCCAGTGTGAGTGTCGAGCCCTAGTTAATCCATTTAAGCTTACTAAAATAGTTCAAAACACACCTGCTTGGTAGTTGGCTCTTTTGATGTGTACCTTCTGAGCGTCTTGGTTGGGTGGCAAGGTGATTTCTGATTTCTGTTGCAGTCAGAACGTGGTGTTGTAGGTGTATACAGCCTCATTAAACAGTTGCGACGTCTTGGGATGTATATGCTGTAAAAAGAATGATTTAAAAAAGACAAAAATAAATGTGTGCAACCAGACACAGCAACGCAACGTTGAAATAAGAAAAGAAAAAATTCCAGTTCTGTTTTGTAAAGCCTGAAGGAACAACAACAATTGCCTGATCCGAACTGATAATGGCCTATGAAATAGCATTTCTTTCTTTTGTCTATCTACATGTAGATTGTTGTCGATGGTTGAAGTTTGTAACATTTTGAAAATATTGCATTGATTAGTTTTGTTTAACACAAATCAAAATAGAAAATCATGTGTAGTCAAGGGGTTAATTTTGACTCGAACATGAGGAAAATGTTAAAGGGACTTGGTAACATTGTCCAAATCCTCAAAATAAATTGTTCATTCTATAAGTTCCCTCATACCTTGTTGTATTCGTATTAACAATAAAATCATGGGACAGGTTTCGGTTTTTCAAATTTCCCTTTCGTTACAAAGATATGTACGATCAAAGTATTCAGATCAGAAAAACTCCGGGTGAGTTTTTCTTCTGTGTACAAAGTGAGTGCAGTGAGTTATTGAATATCACTTTGCATTTTCGCTCATTACTTGGCCATGCAATGTCCATTTGACTTGAAATTTTCACACAATACCCTGTGGACATATGAGATAACAAAATATACATTGCATGATCAACCATTCATCACTTTTTGAACATGTCAACAAAGTTACTAGATCCCTTTAAGTGTGAAACAAACCAATTTACTTGAGTTTAAAGTAACTTTGAGGTGATGCAAATAACAATAAGTATGAGAGTGCATGTTTAGCACCATCTTTGTGTAAATGGCTAAATTTAGTTTTCACTGTTGCTATTTTTATGTGACCGTAAAGCTATGTACTTTTGATATTTGCACGTACATGTAAGTTTTGGTAGGGTAGCGCATGCTCATACTTGACTAATTATAAATATACTTTGCTTAGCCACCAAATTTAGGGTGGCCGTCAGCCTTAACCCTAAATGATTCTAAAGGAATAAAGCAAACATTTACCAATTGAATTTATATCCCCATTTATAAGACAAAAGAACTTTGTGTCAATTCACAAACTAAGGGAGGCGAGTAAGCTAAATCAGTAGCACGTCTAGTTGAGCTTCTCACCTATTTGTATTTGTATTTGTTTATTATATCTCCCCGCGCGTCCCAACTGGGCTGGCAAACCAACAAATCAAGCGATGTATACTACTAATCTTTCCTCCGACATATACATTGCATGATTTGTAGGTTGCTGGCCCAGTTGGGGTACACGGGGAGATAAAATTAACAAATTAAATAGGCGAGAAGCTTGACTGTAGGCTAGCACTTCAGACGCAAAAAACCCCGATTTGTTACACCCCGACCTTGGCAACGTATCAGACAATGGCCCCGTTGCAGAACGAGATCAAATCGATCGTAAGTTACGATTGATCGTAAGTCAGAAAATTTACGCGTTTCAACCAATCAGATTTGCGCATCTAGAACACGTGATATGACTTACGCTTAACTGCAACTTACGATCGATTTTATCTCTTTCTGCAACGGGGCCAATGTCAATCAAAGGTCAATGCTTTTTTGTGCCTCATTCACGCTTCTCAGAAGTACAGGACGGGTATGCGCATGTCACTGTGTTAGTGCTACCAAAACTCACGTAAAAATTGCCAAGAAAAAGACGGTACATAGCTTATTTACGGTCACGTAAAATACCCACAATCACATTGTTAACGTGTTTATTGTACCTTTGGCTTCAACTTCATCATCAATCATGATCCATTCCAGGCCATGCATGGACATATAGTCATGTTCGTAATTATCATTATATTATAAATAATTATCACTCGGTTTCAGTGCTTTTTTTCAGTCACTTTCAGACCGAGACAGACTCGTCAGTCAAATTCCAATGCAATGTCAATGAATGTGCAATGACATAACATTAGCAATGTAAAAAGAAGATCAATGACAATGTCAATGCATGACGATCACGACCATGACTCATGAGCATGACGATGGATGTGAAAGAATTGATACGATAACCTGCCTACTCGAGATAATTATCTTAAGATTCTATTTCTTAATCTTATTATTTTGACTTTACATTATTCCAATTAACAAAAAAATTACCTTTTTTGCTGTTTCATTGGATCAAGCTGCTTTCGATTTAGTTTGCCTGGCCCTGTGTCACATGGGCGTCGATACTTACGTAATACCCATTCATCAGGGGGGGATGGATGAATGGATCATCCCCCCCTGATCAATGGGTATCAATGACAGATCGACGCCCGTGCTGTGTCATGCTCTTGACTTGAGACTCTGGTCTTGATTGATTGATCGCTGCGGCTGCGAAGCATTGAGGCGCTCGATGGTCGCGAGCCACGCGGCTGGTGGCGGCTGTGCAGTCGTTCAGACCACCGCTCAAAGCATTGCTGGCAGACTGCACTGGCACTACTCAACGTTCATGTCTACCGCATCAAGGGCAAGGCACAATTCAATCCTTCTCGAATGTTGACTTGCGCTGCCCGTCCAAATCCGTCCATTTCTGGAAAAAAAACTTTCAATGGCAAGTCCTGTCATGTCGGGTGTCATTCTGTTAAAGCCGCGATATATTGGTCTTCTCAAAACAAAGTTTGGTGCGGAAATATTCTACAGTCTTTGGCTGTCAAGTATAATACTAAAGCGCGTTGGCGTTGGCAAACCCACGACCCCCGGCCCCCGGCCATATCATAGTCGAGTGGTGGGGTATTCTGCAGTTAAGCCGCTGTATGCATTGTGCATGCTGCATACAGTACGTGCGCGCAGATCTCTGAGATACACCCTTCTGCCATAATAAATCTGATGGTAAGTCCGATATGGTTATTTTGGTAAAAGGATCTAACTAGAGATACACCCTTATGCCAAAATAAATCTGATGGTAAGTCCGATATGGTTATTTTGGTAAAAGGATCTAACTAGAGATACACCCTTATGCCAAAATAAATCTGATGGTAAGTCCGATATGGTTATTTTGGTAAAAGGATCTAACTAGAGATACACCCTTATGCCATAATAAATCTGATGGTAAGTCCGATATGGTTATTTTGGTAAAAGGATCTAACTAGAGATACACCCTTATGCCAAAATAATCATCAGACTTACCCATTTAATGGG